>JADRCD010138976.1:0-10092 GCA_019843815.1 Montemys delectorum | reverse complement strand
CCCTTCATTTGAGTTTTATAGGTGGAAGGATCCCAGGAATGTGTGCACAGTGATAAATTAGCCTTTTGTTTTCTTCTAAATCTGCCTTTCCTATGTTTTATTAAAAAGTATTTATTTATTTTATGTATGCAAGTACACTGTAGCTGTCTTCAGAAGAGAGCATCAGATTCCATTACAGATGGTTGTGAGCCACCATGTGGTTGCTAGGAATTGAACTCTTGACCTCTGGAAGAGCAGTCAGTGCTCTTAACCACTGAGCCATCTCTCTAGCACCTCACTATGTTTTAATAAACACAAATATCAAACCTTCAGAAGGAAAGGTGTGTGGCGTGTGTATGTGTGAACGTATGTGAGTGTATGTGTATGAGTGTGTATGTGTGTATATGTGTGTGAGTGTTTGAGTGTATGTGTGTGTAGTATGTGTAGTGTGTGACTATGTGTAGTATGTGGAGAATGTGTGTGTGAGAATGTGTGTGTGAGTGTATGTGTCTGTATATTTAATCTGAGACAGTTTCTTCATAGAGCCTTAACTAGTCTACAACCTGAAATCTTTCTCCTTCTGCCTCCCGAGTGCTGTAGTTACAGGTAGGCTCCACCTTGCTCAGCCTCATGAAATTATTATCTATTATTTTGTTATTTATTTAGCTCATAGAACCTCGGGGCTATTTCTGCCTACTTGTGGATAAGGCTTCGGTTCTTACCTTTCCCTCTGACCTTTCTAGGACCTGGGGCAAAAGTCTGATACTAGACTGTGTGTTTACTGCCTTGTGGGCAGTTTAGCTTCACCTGGCGGCTCCTCTTTCCTGGATTGTGGGTTATATCACATCTCTTGGCAGTGGGATGAAATATTTGAGCTGGTGTCACCTCCTACAGAGCAGAGCCTTAGGCTCAGAACCTAAGAACCTTGGCACAGAGCAGGATTGTGAGGCTACATTCTGTCCCCTGCGAGGCCCTGCCTGGCCTCCCCCGCATTCTCAATGATATGACCCTTACTGGCCTTTGGGGTCACTCCTTCATGTCGGCTACTGCCTGTCTGCTGCTGGACCATAAAGGGGCTCTTCCTGGCCCAACCTCAGGCTCTCTCTGGCCACTCCTGGGCATCTTACGGGGACTAGCCATGGCCTCCACAGTGCAGGAAGCAGGTAGGGAGGCCCTGGGATGAGCCTGAGCCTCAGAAGGCCCGAGATGAGACTGGAAAAGCAGTTTGTTTTGGTTTGTTTTGTTTTGTTTTTTAGCAGAGCAGTGGGACCTTGGGCGGCTTCTCTGAACCTTTATCATGGCACTCCCTCTCCTGTGTATGTGTGTGTGTGTTTGTGTCCACCCAGAGACTTTGGGTGACCCACTCTATCATTCTCTGGGGCCAGGCTATCGGCCAGCAAGCTGCGGTGAGCAGATTGGTTCCTTTCTTATTGCTGTGATAAGACATCACAACCAGAGCAGCTTACAGAGGCGTGCTTATTTGGGGTTATGGTTCCAGAGGGATAAGACTCCATGAGAGCTGAGTTCAAATCCCCAGATTCCCACAGGAAGTCAGGCATGTTCCTACACATGCTTCTAATCACGGCTCTGTGAAGAGCAGAGACAGGAGGATTACTGTGGTGGTTGGAATGAGATATCCCCATAGCCTGGGGCATTTAGATACTTGGTCTCCAGTTGGTGATGCTACATCCCTGTGGGCAGGCTATGAGGCTTCCAAGACTCAGTTTCCCAGTTCACTGTCTCTACCTCCTTCTTGTGCTTTTTGATGTGCATCACTCTGGATCAAACCCATGGCCTAACATGCTGAGCAAGCATCCCTACTGGTGTCTGCACCCCAGCCCCGCACTGGGGGAGTCTAGGCAGGGGCTCTCCCACTGAGCCACACCCCAGCCCCTCACTGGGGGATTCTAGGCAGGGGCTCTACCACTGAGCCACGCCCCAGCCCCTCACTGGGGGATTCTAGGCAGGGGCTCTCCCACTGAGCCACACCCCAGCCCCTCACTGGGGGATTCTAGGCAGGGGCTCTACCACTGAGCCACACCCCAGCCCCTCACTGTGGAATTCTAGGCAGGGGCTCTCCCACTGAGCCACACCCCAGCTCCTTATATGGGGATTCTAGGTAGTGCTCTACTGCTGTTTTTTCGTTCCTTTATTTTATGTATGAGTTCTGTGTGTATATATGGTGCATGCCAGAAGAGGGCACCAGATCCCATTATACATGGTTCTATTCCTAATAGAACTCAGGACTCTGGGAGAGCAGCTGGGTACTGTTGAGCCATCTTTCCAGCCCCTCTCCTGCTGGTTTTTACACGACTAGGTTCATCAGTAAAGGACCTGGCACGAAAGTATGATGATCTGAGTTTTATATCTAGAACACATGTTAAAAAGCCAGGCATGGTGGCACACATCAGTAATTGCAGGCCGTAATCTAGTCATGCCTAGGAAGAGACTTCTGTAAATCTAGGTAACTGTTTATTTAGTTAGTTTTGGGTTTTTTGGTTGTTTTTGTTTTTGTTTTTTCAAGACAGGGTTTCTCTGTGTAACCCTGGCTGTCCTGGAACTCACTCTGTAGATCAGGCTGGCCTCAAACTCAGAAATCCACCTGCCTCTGCCTCCCAAGTGCTGGGATTAAAGGCGTGTGCCACCACTGCCCGGCTCCAGGTAATGTTTTCTCCTCTGACAAGGTAGATTTGTGAATCTGCATGCCATTTTCCTTAATGTTACAATGTAACCATGATAAATGGCAAATCCAGCTATCCTGTTTCCTCTCCCCTTAGAGATGGGGTTCCAGGTGTACGTGGGATATCCAGCTTGTAGGGATATCCAGCTTGTAACATGGGTACTAGAATCCAAATTCTGATAGTCAGGATTGGGAAGCAAGTGCTTTCAACTGCTGAGCCACCTCTCCAGACCCAAACCACGTTTTTTTGTATTTTGTTTTTTGACAGGCACTCACTAGCCTTGAATTTTCCAATTCAGCTAGCCTGGCCTGGCAATGAGCCTGAGATTACAGGTGTGTGCCAGCACGCCTGCCTTTTTACCAGGTGTTCTAGATATAAAACTCAAAAGGTCATCATGCTTGTGTGCCAGGCACTTAACTGCTGAACCATGCCCCAGCCCCAGGAACCTGTAACAACGCTGAAAAGATGTTTGATCTTTCCAGTTTAGGAGGCTGGGTTTCCTTCTCGAGTTATAAAGGAAGCCCCTAGCCTGGAATGTTTTTTTGATGAGAACCAGTTGTTCTTCCGTCTAGGATCCTCCCCTCCACCCTGCCTGCCTCAGTATCTAAATTTGGTCGAAATGTTCTTGGACTCTCTGTCCTCTTCAATCATGAAATCTAGGAAGATTGGGGCATAGCTTCATGATAGAGTTCTTGCCCAGTGAACATTTGAATATGTGTTGTAATCGTATTATTTGGGGTTTTCTACTCTGCTTTAGATCATTTAGTTCCCAAAAGACACAAAACCTTTATATTTATAATAAGCCCTTAAAGCAGTAGAGCTGGGCATTTTGTTTGCTTCCCTGCCAGTAACTCTGAGATGTCACTAGCCATGTTCCATCTGGGCTGATCCTACTTCAACAGGAGGGCCCTCGTGGCCGTTTGCTCACGCTCCATCTATCCCATGGTACCTTGCTCATACTTCCTCTCCCTCTCCCCTCTCCTTGTGGTCTCTGCCTCAGACCCCAAACCCAGGAACCAAAGCCCTGCCCATCTCACTTCTGCCCTCCTACAGGCTTAGGTGTGGACCAATCAGGAGTAACGGGGTGGGGGGTGGGGGGTGGGGGAAGAGGTTACTTAGAGTCACTTGATTTACATAAGAATTCACAAGTCCTGAGGCAGCTAGATCGTGGGATACAGAATTTAGCATTACAATACATAGCAACGGACCAAACCTCCACAAATATATATATATATACACGTGACTTATGAAGATTGTATGTATATTTGTGTATCTGTGCATATGGGTGCAGCTGTGTATGGGGATACAAGCATGTGGTGGCCAGATTGCTCCTCCAGGTTGCCTATCTTATCCTTTACTGGCCTGGATCTTGCCTTGTAAGTTAGGCTGGCTGGAAATTGAGCCCTAGGGATCTGCCTGTCTCTACCTCCTCAGTGCTGGGATTAGGAGCCTTGGCCTCCGTGCCTGGCTTTTACTAGTGTATTGTGGGGAGCAAAGGCAGGCCCCTCATGCTTGCAGAGCAAGCACTTTACCGGCTAAGTTATCTCCCAGGCCCCATGACTTATGAAAGATTTACCACCCGACTCAGCAAAAGCGATGCTTTTATGTGTTGTGTAGAAACTGATAGGCTTAATTTATAAAATACTTAGAAATATTTGCCCAGTAGAATTGTAAGACTCACAACGGGCTTACCATAAAACTCCAAAGTGTTTATCTAAGATAAACATTTAGTAGCTATTCAGCAAATATTTGGTAATGTCCTTCCCCAAGCCAGGCACTTGTAATTGGTTTCAGCCCTGGCTTTTGACATTATGCTTCCTCCCCCTTTTTTTCCTTTGGTCACAATCCCAGCCATGTGAGGTACCCAGTTCCTGTATGTGCCAAGAAGTCCACGTGATGGGTTATCAGCTCTTCTGAAGAGTGTGCAAGAAAAGGGCATGATCTTTGTTTTGGCTTCCTCTGGTACATTTGAGGAGAGTGACAGTGACTGTCAGGGTCTGGAGGATGAGAACTGCCCCAGCCCTCCGGCAGAGCAGGGGCCAGCATGTCCGGTCTCACCAGATCCTCTCCTGGTGCCTGCTCTCCTCAGGAAAGTTTACATACTGTTTTCAAAATCAAAGTAGAGGTTACTTATTTTAATAGAAATGGCAACATTAAAAAAAAATAAATTGAGTGTGTGGTAGGTGATAAAGAACAGAATTTTAATTACCAAAAAATATACATAGGATTTATTTATTTATGAATGGCAGCTCAGGTTGGCTTCAAAGCACTTCTTTTCTTTTTTTTTTAATTTTTTTTTTTTTTTTTTTTGGATTTTTCGAGACAGGGTTTCTCTGTGTAGCCCTGGCTGTCCTGGAACTCACTCTGTAGACCAGGCTGGCCTCGAACTCAGAAATCCGCCTGCCTCTGCCTCCCAAGTGCTGGGATTAAAGGCGTGCACCACCACTGCCGGGCTTCAAAGCACTTCAAAGCATCGGTTCTCAACCTTCCTAATGCTGTGACCCTTTGATACAGTTCCTCAGGCTGTGGTGACCTCCAACTATAACATTATTTTGTTGCTACCTCATAAGTACAATTTTGCTACTGTTATGAATTGCAATGTATATATCTGATATTTGGGATGTCTGATGTGTGACCCCCTAAGGGGGTCCAGATGTAGTGGAGGTTGACCTTGACCTTCCAATCTGCTGCCTTCTATTTCCCGAGCGCCAGGATTGTGGGTGGCTGCCAGCACATCTGTTTTTATAGGTGCTGAAGATACAACTCAGAGTTTTGTGCAGGCTAGGCAAGCTCGGTGCCCACTCGCATCTCTAGCCCTCACTTTTATCTCTCTTCTCCTTTTGGTGCCGAGGCCTTGCTCGTGCTACACAACCACAGTCTTGCTATGCCACATCCCCAGCCCAAAGAAGGCATGCACTAAGTGAGACAATTTGCATCGTGTGCTGTAGGAATGTCTCTCTCTTAGAACCAGTGACTGGTCGGTCAGTAGATCTCAGCTACTCAGAAGGCTAAGGCAGGAGGATCACAAGTTTAACACCTGTCTCGGCAACAGAGTAAGATCAAGACCAATCTGGGCTACTTAGTGAGATCCTGTCTCAAAATAGTCAAACGACTAGAATTGTTTCTTGGACTTTTGGCTAATACCAACCATGAAGAGGGTTGGTGGTGTATCACACACACAGACACACACACACAGACACACACACACACATGCACCCCACCATCACCACAGTCACCAATGTTCCTATTTTGCACACTTGGTGCAGGGCAGCATACTGTAATCTCAGGACTGCAGGTGGTAGGCCTGGTGTCCAAAGGCCAGGATTCCTTGAAAAATACAAGGGAAGCTAACTGTGTCCTGGGGTTCCTTTGCAAACATCTAGGGGGTGTTGAGGTTACTTCCATGGGATGACTCTAAAGAGGTCAGAAAACATACAACATATTACATGCTATGGAGAGTATCCAGCACACCCAGATTACTGTTACTGGAGTTTTTATGGTTGGAGAAGCCCTGATGAGCTAGGCTCCCACTCAGCCTCAAATACAACAATTAAAGAGATGTATGACAGTGAACCGCAGGCAAGAGATTTATTTAGTGTGGCTTCACTGGGAAGAGGAACAAATGAAGATGTCGAGTGGCCCCAAAGTCCACCTTCGGGGTCCTGACAGAATCATAGTTTTAATTTAATTTTTATGTTATACGGTGTCTTGCCTGCATATATCTGTGTACGACATGCATGCAGTTCTCTCAGAGGCCAGAAGAGGGCATCAGATCCTTTGGGACTAGTGTTAGAAATGGTTGTGACCTGCCTTGTGGGAGGTGGGAATTGAACTCAGATTCTCTCAAGAGAAGCATCTCCAATTTCTGAGGTTTACATTTAAATAAGGGTCAAGAGTTCCGCATAGCTAAGCTGTCCTGGTCAAGGTATGGCCTTGTCTGTCACTGACCCTTCACTGTCTCAGCTTCTAATCTTTCCTGCAGGGTGGGCAGACATTGCTCATACAAGGTCCCCCTCTGGCTGAAACCTTTCCCTCCCCTTTGGTGGGGTTGGGAGGAGAGGAGGTGGGAGATTCCAATTCTCTGGAGACCACTGTTTCTATAATGTAGTAGCTGAAGGGGGGACTCAGTGTATCTCTAGAATATCTTGGCTCCAGCCAGGCCAGCAACACAGGGCAGCTGGATCTCACCACAGGAGGGTCACTGTGGAAGGGTAAGGGGTGGAAATGTATGTGTGGAAATGACAATGTCATTCTGCATCAAGCTTGAACCCTAAATGCAAACAGTGACTGGTGTCCTTATAAGAGGAGGGGACCTAGAGGGCCACGAGGAGAGGGCTAAACACATTTCAGTTAATGTGTGCCAAGGAACCCAAAGTCACTACGTTCTAGAATGACAGGAAGGGTCGTTCCCAAAAGTCTTTGGAGGGAATGAGGCCCTGCCCACACCTGGAGCTTTAACTTCCGGTCTCCTGTGAGACAGGATACAAAGCCAGGGATACTGTGGGGACACGTGAGCAGAAACGATCCCTCATCCGGGCACCGCTTGCAGCCTCTCTCCAGCTAAGAAGTAAAAATTCCAGCACAATTAGCCGCGTCTCCTTAAGGCCTTTCTCCCTTCCCAGCTGTAACCTGCAATTTTCTAGGAATCTCCCCAGAAACTCCACTACGGTAAGAGGTGTGTGCTAAAGCCCTGTGCAACCCCAGGGCTTCCCGGCTTCGCCTTCTCCACGCAGGTTCCCTCCACAGTCACCCTGTGTAATTGCTCATCAAAAACTAGCCGGGTGGGGATATGGCGCAACTGGTAGCGTGTTTGGCTGCCATCATCATGAAGCCCCGAGTCCCGGCTTCAACACCACAAACTGTGTGGGGCTGCAGGGTTGTCAGCCCAGCGCGTGGGAGGTGAAGGCAGGAGGATTAGAAGTTCAAGGCCATCTTTGGCTACCCAGAGGGAGGACTACAGGAGACCTTGTCTCAGAGATGGGGGAGGGAAAGGAGCAAGGGAGGGGTGGAGGGGAGCAAGGAAGAAAGATTCTTTAGCAAGCCTTTGAGATGTAACTTGAAAAGTAACCGAGATGATAATTACAGCTAGTGCTGAGACACCCGAGTCTCTCCCTTAAGTGGCAGGGACCTACTTCCTTCTGGAAGGTTGCTCTGCCTACATCTCCCAGCGCTTTAGTCTTCTCTTTCTCCAGGGTCTAAGTTAACTTTCCTATTGCTGTGAAGAGACACTAACAGGATTTATAGAAGAAAGGGTTTGTGGGAGGCCTATGGTTTCAGAGTCCATGAACCATCATGGTGAAAAGCAGGGGTCAGGCAGGCACGGGCTGCAGCAGCAGCAGCAGCAGCAGCAGCAGCAGCAGCAGCAGCAGCAGCAGCAGCAGCAGCGGAGAGCTGACATCTGATCACAAGGACAAGGCAGAGAGAGCTAACTAGGAATGTGGTGGGCTTTTGAAACCCACCTCCCGTGGCACACCTCCAACCAGGCTGCACCTCCTAAATCCTTTCCAAACAGTTCACCAACTGGGGATCACTTTCCCCCAAACCACCATGCCTTAGAATGAGGTTTCCTGGGAAATTCCAGTTCCTTCAGGTCCACTGTTTCATCAGCCTGAGGGCTGGAAAGGGGGGAGACAGGCGTCTTCAGAACATTTTCCCCTCTGCCTGAAGCCTACAGAACTGCCTCTCAGGGCTCCCCGGTGGACACACTCTTCCTCTTGCCTGCTCAAACCCCAATTCCGGGGGAATCCCAGAACCATCTATTTCTTACACTTCCTCTTCTGGGCTCAGACTCAGTGGCTGGCTTTGCTCCCAATTTCATGAAGGAATTAGCAACAGTCAGGACAAAGCTCCCCTGCTGGGGATGTAGCTTAGGGTGGAAGGCTCAACCACACACACCCAGTAGGAGGGAGAAGCAGAGGGTAAGGGAGGAAAAGAGGGGATGGAGGTGGGGGAGAGAACAAAGGGAAAGGGAGAAGAGGAGGGGATGGAGGGGAAAGGGAGAGATGGGGTGAGGGAGAAGAGAGGGAGCAACATCGACATCTGTCCTAGCACCTTTGTGCTTCCCTTCTGTAGGTGACCAGTCCAATCCCATAGGACACTGTTCCCGCTATGTAGGAGACTCTGGCCTCTTACCCATCATCCCTCTCCCTACCCTGCTAGAACCTATTGCTTTACAAATAATCTGTTGTTTGTTCACCTTAAGCAAGCAAGCCAGCCTGAACTGTTCCTTCCATCTCCTCATGGCCAACCGGTTCATTTTCTTATTTTGTGTATGTGCATATGTGGTATATGTGTGTGTACATGTTTGCTCTTGAACGGGTGTGTGTGTGTGTGTGTGTCTGTATGTGTGAGTGTGGAAGACAGATGCACTCCATTTTATTATTTAAGGCAAGGTCTCATTCATTTGGTCATGCTGGCTGGCCAGTGAGCTCCAGGGGTCTCCTTCTCTCTCTGCCTCTGCAGCACTGGGACCACAGGTGCCCACCACCTTATCTGGCTTTTATGTGGTTGTTAGGATGCAAACTCAAATCCTGACCTTACTGACCGACTCAGCAGCACCTCCATCCTCTGCTCACATACCCACCCGTCCGTCCATCCATCCGTCCATCCATCCATCCATCCATCATCCATCCTCAGACTTTCCTTCCTTTCTTTCTTTCTTTCTTTCTTTCTTTCTTTCTTTCTTTCTTTCTTATGTGAATACACTGTCACTGTCTTCAGACATACCAGAAGAGGGCATCAGATCCCATTACAGATGGTTGTGAGCCACCATGTGGTTGCTGGGAATTGAACTCAGGACCTCTGGAGGAGCAGCTAGTGCTCTTAACTGCTGAGCCATCTCTCCAGCCTGACCTTGAACTTGGGAGCCTTCTGACTCCACCTCTAGAAGTGCTGGGATTACAGGCTTCAGCCACATGCCTAGTTAATGCAATGTTGGGGATGGGTCTCGGGGCTTCAAGCACTGCTCTACAAACTGAGCTACACATACGACCTTACTGGGTTTCTTTTGAGAAAAAGTCTCAACATGTTACCTAGAATGGCTCTGAACTCCCAGAGTGCCACCAGATGGATGGATGGACAGACAAAAAGACAGACAGACAGACAGACAGACAGACACATACACACACACACACATACCTACCTCTTCATTCTTGTTTTGGATGTCCTCTCTGTTTATTGGCATATGAGCTGGCCTACCTCTCAATTTTTCCTCATGAGACACTGAGGAAATGACCAGTATAAAAAGAAAGGAAAAGCCAGGCAGTGGTGGTGCATGCCTTTAATCCCAGCACTTGGGAGGCAGAGGCAGGTGGATTTCTGAGTTCAAGGCCAGGCTGGTCTACAGAGTGAGTTCCAGGACAGCCAGGGCTACACAGAGAAATCCTGTCTCAAAAAACAAAAACAAACAAACAAAAAAAAAAAAAAAAAAAAA
>JADRCD010138975.1:19479-54561 GCA_019843815.1 Montemys delectorum | reverse complement strand
CAATGCCTGTCCCCCCACCCTCTCCCACCCATTGGCCCTGGCATTCGGGACCCAACCACCAATCAAGGACTATTGGATTTCTAAAGAAGAGACCTAACCTGTCTACCATCTGATCTACCAATATATGTACTCATTTGAAACCTTCTTCTTCTCTCCTTCTTTACTTCTCTCCCTTTCTTCCTTCTTTCTTCCTTTCCTTTGCATGTAGGTGAATGTCAAGGGGCACACTGCATTTGTGTGTACATGTATGTGTGCATGGACATGCACCTGTATATGTTTGCATGTGAGTGTGTGTGTGTATAGTGCATGCATATGGTAACATGCATGTATGTGTAAGGGCTAGAAGTCACTGTTGTGTATCTTCCTCAATTCTCTCCATTTTATTTTTGAGACTAGGTCTCTCACTGAACCTGTAGCTTACCAATAACTAAATAGGTCTTCATGCTTACACAATAAGAACATTGCCTGATGAACTTTCTCTCTGTTCATAATATTTTGTCCCTTTAAATTGAATATTTGTTATCAAGGATTTAGAGTCCAGTGCTTTCTGCAGTTTTTATTTGTTTATGATTAGATGCATTGTTAGTAGTGACCACTACATTTCTATAAATGTGGCTGTTATTGGGTGTTGAAGTTATAGGGAACAATTCGTTATACTTATAGTTCAAATCTGACTCCCTGATGCAGCTCCTCCCACAATCCTCTTTGTGTTTTCTCCTGTCCCTGGGTTGTCTCTCAGAGGGGAGACGCTGAGGGCATAAACAACATTTACTGGTCTGGGCTTTAGTGACTTTTTGATGGATTCACTCATAACAAAATTTAAGTGTTATTAACAGATTTTCACCAAGCACATAAACAAAACAGCAAGAGTGTCTAGGCAGAGAGCCACATACTTTTAGAGAGTAATATGTTTATGCTATAGAGGGAAGGGGGAAGAAACCAAGCAACCCCGAGACAATATAAATAACATTCTACTTGCTTGTCCTGTATCACTTTGTTACTGTTGGCAAAAAAAAAAAAGAAAGAAAAAAGAAAAAAAAGATTTAGCCATAGTTATCACTGAGAGACAGGAGGACGCTGTGGGTGGATTGACCATGATGTGACAGGGGAGTTTGTTACACAGATAAGAAGACATAGATTCAAGGTTGATCTCTAGATTTGATTCCCATCTTGGTCACAGGGCATTTGTTTCGCTGTTTAAATTATCTTTGCACCTAGGGGAATAATGCTTATGAACCCTACAGCTGCAGCTTTCTTCTCTGGCCTTTTTATAATCCATAATTATGAACCATGCTGAGCTGGGGTGTGACGTTCATTGGAGAACATCCTAAATGGCACTTTGAAAAATTTTGGCCTATGTGCACTCATTTAGAAGCAATCTTTTGTGGGGATTCTGGTTCTCCTTTTTATCTGATGGGCTGGTAATCTCATAATGGCATTAGTTTCTCAACCAATTATCCAAGATTGTTATTATGCATCTTCAATCTTGGACAGTTTTTAAATTTCTACAGCAAGATTTAAAACAGATCCAGAAGGATGTAGATTATAGTCCTTTAGAAGTCTGAAATCCAGGGTATTTGGTATCTTAAAATTCAGTAAGGGATGCTGGAAAAAAATTTCCAAATAGAGTTAATTTAAATTCAGCCTCTGAAAAGGTTATACTATAGAACATATTGAAAAAGAGAAGGTTAGTTAGAAAGTCAAATGCAATAGAAATTAGAAATGACCAGGCTTTTGGTTATGAGCAATTTCCCATATGTTAAAGAAGAATGAGTCTACTCTCTTCCTCAGAGGCAGTTTGTGAGAACATGTACCTCATCCTACTGTACAAGCAACACTGAAGATCTCCACTTTAATGATGTCATGAAAGTCAATAACAGCCCATGAACAGAAAGACAATTTTTTATGGGTTTTCACCTTCTCTCTCATCAGACTTTGACTCAATGAAGGAGGGCTCACTTTGTGTTGACATTGTAATTGTTCTCTCATAGTTAATCTAGTTTGACATGGCACCAGTGCAATATGGCGAATGAGGAGGACAGAAATGGTTCCAGGTGGACAGAGGTAATGCTCAGGGGATAGTGAATACTTTTGAGTGCTGTTTCATTTGCAAATGGCTCATCTGTCTCAACTTAGAGTTTAGCTTCTGGACTTTTGTCCTCTCACTATTACCTCAATTCTTGCCAAGCAGGTACAAGTTCATTTTCTTAGTGGCTTTTCTTGATTATATGTTCTCTAAAGAGTTGATATGCACATACATTGTGCATATGCAGGTCTCTTCTTGGTCATTTATCTTTCGTAGCAGGTGACAACATCACAGCATTCCCATTTTTTTCTTTTTTCCCTTTATTGTTGATAGTGACAAAATTCCCTGACATGCTTTTTCAAGGAAAGGAATTGGCTTGGGAAATAATAATTTGGTGTCTCATTATTTCAACTGTCTATAACTTTTATCTGGTTATGATATTTTTTTCTTAAATGCACCCAGATTTTACTTAAATATTTTACTTAGTTATGTATTAATTTTTAAATTTTACATTGTTTTCCACTTATTCCTTTTACACTTCACCCCTCCCAGTCACCCCCTCCTACAATCCTCCCTCCATCCCCTTCCTCTTCTCCTCCGAGCAGGTGTGTCCCCCACCCCAGAACACCTCCAAACTCTGGCACGGCAAGTCGCCACGAGGCTATGTACTTTGTCTTCCACCAAGGCCAGATAAAATAGCCCAGCTAGAAGAACATATCCCACATACAGGCAACAGCTTTTGGGATAGCCCCTATTCCAGTTGTTCAGGACCCACATGATAGTGAAGCTGCACATCTGATGATACATATGTGTGCGAAGGCCTAGGTCTAGCCTGTGTATATTTTTTGGTTTGTTTTTTCTCCAAAGATTTGAAATGCACATAAATTGTGCATATGCAGATCTCGTCTTGGCCATTTATCTTTCGCAGCAGGTGACAATATCACAGCGTTCCCATTGTTTTTTTTTTGTTGTTGTTGTTGTTTTTTGTTTTTTGTTTTTGTTTTTTTGTTTTTGCCCTTTATTGTTGAGAGTGACAAAATTCCCTGACATGCATTTTTCTGAGTAGTTCAGAGCCCCAAATGTCCAGGTTAGTTGATTCTGCTGGTCTTCCTGAGGAATTCCTATCCCCTTTGGACCTAAAATCCTTCCTCTATTCTTCCATAAGAGTCCACAAGCTCCATCTACTCTTTGGCTATAGGAGCCTGTATCAGTCTGAATTAGCTGTTAGGTGGAGCCTCTCAGAGGACAACATGCTCCTTTCTGCAAGCACAGCAAAGTACCATTAATAGTGTTGGGGATTGGTCCTTGTCCACAAGACCAGGGATAAGTGAGGTGCCTAAGAATCAATGGGGGTGACCTTAGCTGTGACTCACTACATTGGGGACAGACAGGAATCCCAGTGGAGTGATAGAAACATTAACCTACCCACAAAACTTTCAACCCAAAATTTATCCTGTCTACAAGAAATGTTTTAATTTTCATACACAAAAACGTATAAATTGATTTTATTTTAAATAATGTTTTTAAAAGGTTCTTTGAGAATTTCATATATTTTAATCACATTCATCACCCCCCATCTCTACCCAGTTACCTTCCTTCCCATCCCCTCTAAACCTGTCAAGTATAGTTGGAGCTGCCCAACTATTCATGGTTATGTGGCCTGCTCTGGAGTGTGGACAATATGCCACATGTTATGCCACTGAAGAAAACTCACTTTTCCTTCCTTCACAGTAATCAAATTCCAATAGATCCTCAGAGGTGGGAAGTTGTCCTCACATCCCCTCCCCTATGCTGACATTTTTGTCTGACTTGAGTTTACACAGGTCTAGTATGCTATCACAATTGCCATGAGTTTATATGTACATCTGCTCTGTTGTGTCTGGAAAACAGTTTGCTTGAAGCCATCCGCTACCTCTGGATCTTACAATCTTTCTGTCCCCCTTTTTACATAGCTCCTTAAGCCTTGAGAGAATGTACGGACTGTATGTATTCCATTTAGGAATGAGTATCTGAACTTTCTTGTTCATTGCAAGTTGGCAAGTTGTAGGCCTCTTTATTAGATACAGTGTACTGGAAGATGATTCTATGATTATGGTTGAGTGATACACTGATCTATAGGCACAGCAGTAACTCTTCAGAAGTTCTTTTATTGGGGCTGGAGAGATGGCTTAGTGGTTAAGAGCACTGACTGCTCTTCCAGAGGTCCTGAGTTCGATTCCCAGCAACTACATGGTGGCTCACAACCATTTGTAATGGGATCTGATGCCCTCTTCTGGTGTGTCTGAAGACAGCTACAGTGTATTCATATAAATAAAATAAATAAATAATTAAGAAAAAGAAAAATTCTTTATTGCTATGCCCACTTAATAGAATAATAGTGTTATCTTTTCTCCTAAGGCCCATGACCTATGTAGCTTTAGGTTCTGGCCTCATTCACAATATTGGGTACGAATTACATCTCTTAGAGCAGACATTATATCTAATTTTAAAAAGTGCTTATTCCCAAGCATTTGTGCCACTACTGTACCAGTCGTCATGTCTTGTCAGGCAGGTCATTGTTGTAATTTGAGGGGTTCACGGGCAGGTAAACTGTTTAGTACCTTCCCATTTCCATAGTGTACATTACCTTTTCCAGCATCATGTTTGTTAGTCAGTGGGGGAAGAAGCATCTAATTGAGTACCAGCTAGATTTCTCCATATTCTATGACTCAAGTATGTGATGCCTTCAGTAATATGGTCTTACTGTTCAGTTCTGTAGGTTAATCACTATTGTTAGTAATGGTCCATAATGTTTGAGGGGTAAGGGTCTATGGGATCCCACTAGCCAACAACTTAAAAAAAGGAAGACGACTATTCCTGGTACTAGGCATTTTATCTAGTGGTGTAGTTGGGCCCCCACTCCCACCCTATAATAGGGTAACTCTACTTAAAGTCTTTTTATATATGTATATATTTTAGGAGGCTTCTATAGAAGTAGGCTTCTATATAGCATTTTCAAATGTCCTTTAATATCATTTATCTCTCCCCATATTTCCTCCTACAGCCTTCCTATTCTGTTTCCCTCTTCCTTCCTTTGTTGCATTACATTCTATTTCATCTTTCTCGATAGAGTCATTCCTCCCCCAAGGCCTTTTATCAATTATCTAACTTCTATGGATATTGTCATCACAATAAGAATGCCCTGAATAAAAAGCAAGCAAGCAAGCAAGCAAGCAAGCAAGCAAGCAAGCAAGCAAGCAAGCAAGCAAATAAACCAAACCAAAACAAGAGACATGACAACAGATGCTGATGAGGGTGTGAAGAAAGGGGAACACTCATGTACTTCTGGTGGGAGTGCAAGCTGGTAAAGTCACCATGGAATTGCTACAACCTCATAGCTGAAAATTTATTTTCCATAAGGTGCAGCTTATGGAAAGGTGGAGGGGATATACTCAAAAGACTCTCTCTGTATCTTATTACAGAGATACTCACCCATCCATGATCATTGTTGCTTTGTTGATAATAAACAGAAATTAGAAACAAACTAAATGTCCATCAGCTGAAGAATATACAATGAAAATGTGGTATATTTACACAATAGAGTATTATTTACCTGTTAAGACAATACGAAATGTGTAGGTAAATAGATGGAACCATAACATCTTACGTGAGGTATCCCAGAGTGATAAAGAAAATTATTGTATGCTTCTCTCATATAGGAATGCTATGTTTTAAACCTTAGATATTGTGTTTCATTTGAGATAAGTATAATTTTGAATAAAATCAATATCAGATTTATCATAAGGTACATAAAAGATAAATAAAATGAATAAGTGACTGCTCGTGGCTTATCTATACTGTAGAATATAGTATAATTTTATATGAATTACTTTTCTTATTAATTATATTTACTCCTTAAACCACGTCCGTATTGTCCCTTTAGTTTAAGTTGTTTTTTCTAAAAAACCTTTCCTTGTTTTTCTGCTATGTAAGTGTGCTAGTGTATTCTGGCTTTTGGTTCCTCATGGGACAGTTGTGTTAATGGACATTTTCTTAAGTTGTAGCTTCTGAACCATTTCACCATTTTGTTCAGAAAGGCTTTACACGTTCGTCTTCTGTATGTTTACCCTTGTTTCTACATTTGGCTGTTACCTGTTTCATCATTTTCAATAAAACCTGTATCATTCTTTTCTATTTAGCCTTGCAGAGTTTTGCTTACTTTATTGTCCCTTTCTCTTGTTTTCATTTTTTTCTAACTCCTTCCTCCTTCCTCCCTTACAGTTATTTTATTGATCTTTTCCTAGCTCATTAAATGAAAAACTAGTTTTTGTTTTATTTTTGTTCTTAAGCAGTGTCATAATTTTTCATTGTTTTTATTGATTCACACCACTAAATTTTCTTTGGGTTTCTCTATTGAGCCTTTCAAGTTTATTGAGTTGAATTTTTTAAATTATTCATTTTCCAGGCCTGCTGTTCTGCCTCCAGGCTTTTATATGCATCTTCTGCTTATGTTCATATTTGAAAAAGTTCATGCTATAGTTTTCATTTTTCTCTAATCTAGCACAAATGCATATTACGTTTTGGAGGTTTCCATTGAGTTTTTATTGAAAAATGGTATCTCTAATGTGTCTTGCAAACTGTTCATTTGTGGGCAAATGCAATGATCTATGTGCATTTTCTGTACCTGCCATTGAGATTATATATGTAATTTATTTTATCAATAAATACTTGTTGATTTGAAGTAAGATAAAAAAGAATTGTCAAGCTAGTAAACTATGGCTAAATGAAGAATGCCTGCTCAAGTTGAAGGGTTACATGTAATATAGGCATAGAAGGATTGATGCTGTAGGAAGGAGTACAGTAATTTAGATGTATGCTGTAATTGCATGATCTGTCAGCTTGCTAATCACATCCATAACCATGAGTCACTGTTGGAGTGGGCTCCACACTGGAACATCCTGAAGATGTTTCCTTTTTGTAAACAACAAATTAACCACACATTGAAGCTGTATTGTGTTCAAATTTCTGTAAGAAATTCTTATTTGAGGCAGAGCCTATATAAGCAGCTGTGAATAAAAGTTCTATTTTATGAAGTAGAATTTTTTAGCTTCTTGTATGATGACAAACTTAATGGCTTCTGGTTGGAATAACATTAGCAATCTTGTTGTAAAATGTTTTTCAGGAATTAGAATATTGTCTTTATCATGCAATTGGAGGTGCAAACACATGCTTGCTCATTTTCTCCAGGAGATTTAGTTTAAAACATTAGAGGAAGAAGTTAGGGCAGGGCTCATTTATATCTTATTTGATCATTATCGTAGCATTTGGAATTTACTAATTTCCATTCAAATGCTTAATTTTGTTTACATTTAAAAAGTTTCAGGTACTGTTTACGTCTTCTGTTAACCAGTTCTAATTATAATGACTATCAGACACTGATCAATATTTCTCCCCTGTAGCTCTCATTCATTTCTCTGCCTCTGTCTATATCCTTTTATCCAATATGTTCTAATACCATAAAAACCCCACGGTCCTCTGGTAACATACTTCAGGCAATATGAGCTGTTAAAGTAACTGATGAGAAAAAGTTGCTTTGAAATCTGTATTGCGTTTTATCAACACACAAAAGATTCGAAAATCAGACAGAGGTGTCATTCACAGATATCCCAAGCTTACTCCGTAGCTGAAGACTTCAGCATGCCAGAGCATATGCCAAAGTGATTACACAGAATTGGTTCATTGTACAGTTCACAGTAAATGACAGTGGTGTGTGTGTGTGTGTGTGTGTGTGTGTGTGTGTCTTTTAAGAAGCAAACTTACTGAGTCATTTTTTCACACAATAGTCTTCACAGGAGGTAAGATCACTGTCATTCTGTGATATCTCTGGTTCACATAAAGAGGCTAGAAGCCTGAGAATGTCTTCTTGTCTTGTTAAGGTTTTAGGAGTCCTGAGTTTGATTGTTCCTCATCCACACAAGCACTTAGCAGCTATTCAGAGTCGTTGAAGTGGTCAGAATGGCTGTAACTTCTAAAGACTCATACATTAAAGTGTTCCCTCTCCAAGTTGGTAGTATTAGGAGATGAGACCTTTGGATGGGGATTAGGTCATGAGAATGAAGCCATCACAGGTGAAATCGGTACCCTTATAAAGAAGCACTAAGACATTAGTTGAGTTTCCTGAACTTAATACAACACTGGCATGACTGGGTGTGGATTTGGTCAAAGGGTTTTCTTCATCTGCTGAGATGATAGTGTGATTTCTGTCCTTAGGTCTATTTATGTAGTAGATTACATTTATTGGATTACATAAATTCAACAATCCCAGCATCTCTGGAATAAAGACAAGTTGATCATTGTGAATGGCATTTGGTGTGATATTGAATGCTGGCTACAAATATTTTATTGAGAATATCTTTGCCTATGTTTATCAGGGAGATTAATTTATAATTTTCTTTGTTGTGTCTTTACATTCTTTGGGTATCAGTAATATTGGCTTTATCAAAAAGATTTTCTTGTTTTGTGGAGCAGTTAGCAGTGCATTGATATTATTTCTTTTCAGGACTGGTAGAATTCAACAATTGAATCATCATAGTCTGGCCTTTTGTAAGTTGGGAGAATTATTTATATTTCTGCCATAATTTCCTTGCTTGTAATGGATATGTCTAAATTGTTTATAAACTTTAGTCTGATTTTGCTATGTTATATGAGGGTAGAAATTTAACCAATTCTTTCAGATGTTTTAGTTTAGTGAAATGTACATCTTTAAGGTATGTCCTAATGGTTTCTGGATTTCATTGATATCTATTGTAACATCTTCCTTTTCATCTCTAATTTTACTAATTAGGTCTACTGTCTGTAATCTTTGGTTAATTTGGCTGAGGAATTTTTTTAATCACATCTACTTTTATTTATTTGCTTTTTATTGTTTAAATCCATGAGAGGTACAACATCATATTGATTCTGTGTCCTGTGGACTCTACAGTTAGGTCACTTCAGAACTGGCACACAGTAGCACCATTGCCATGGGTTTGCACTATCTTTCCCCAGACTGCTCTGTATTATTTTTTTCTATTTGCCTCCAGTGGATAGCTTTATACTCTTACATATCATATCATCCTTAAGGGAATAAGCACTTTTAATTTTTTCATTGATTAATTTATTTATTCACTTTACATCCTGATAACAGCCCCCCTCTGTCCTCTCCTCCTAATCCCCAACCCCAACCCTGTACCAACCTATACTAGCTGTGAAGCACATCCTCTCCCTCAGCCCAGCTTGAGGAAAGGGATCCAAAGGCAGGCGACAGAATCTGAGTGAGAGATAGCCCTTGCTCCAATTGTTAGAGGACCCACATGAAGATCAAGCTGTACACCTGCTACATAAGTGTAGGGGGGCTAGGTCCAGTCCACACACTCTCTTTGATTAGCAGTTCAGTCTCTGTGAACTTCCATGGACTCAGGTTGGTTGGCTGTATAGGTCTTCTTGTGGTATCCTTGACCCCTCTGACTCCCTTAATCCTTCTCCCACTTCTTCCACAAGACTCCCTGAGCTCAACCTAAAGTTTGGCTGTGGATCTCTGCATCCATTTCCATCAGCTGCTGAATGAAGCTTCTCAGAAGACAATTATGCTATGCAAGCTTAGCAGAATATCAATAGTGTCAGGGGTTGGCTCATTCCCATGGAATGGATTTTAAGTTGGGCCAATCATTGGTTTTCCATTCCCTCAATCTCTGTTCTATCTTTATACCTGCACATCTTGTAGATAGAGCAAATTTTGAGTCAAAGGTTTTATGGGTGGGTTGGTGTCCATCTTCCCTCCACTGGAAGTCCTGTCTGGCTACAGGAGATGGCCACTTCAGGGTCCATGTTCCCTGCTGCTAGATGTCTCAGCTAGGGTCACCTCCAAATCCTCTCAGGAGCCTCTCCTGTTCCATGTCTTTGGCTTGTCAGAGAGATGACCCCTCCGCAATTTCCCTTCTCTCTCTCATTCCTTTCACCCCACCTCATTCTCCTCTTACCCAATTCCCAATCCTGTTTGCCTTCTCATCTCCTCTCCTACCCACCTCCCTCCCTCCATCCACTTATGATGCCTATTTTATTTCCCATTCTGAGTGAGATTCAAGCATGTGGGTTGTAGCATGGCCATCCTGCACTTTATGGCTAATCTCCACTTATAAATGAGTACATATCATGTGAATCTTTCTTAGTCTGGGTTACCTCATTCAGGATGACATTTTCTAGTTCCATCCATTTGCCTGTAAATTTCATGTCATTGTTTTTAGTAGCTGAGTAATGTTTCATTGTGTAAGTGCACCACATTTTTTTTTACCCATTTTATAATTGAGGGACACTTGAGTTCTTAAGAATTTAAATACCAACAAACCAAATAACCAAATTAAGAAGGGGTACTGAGCTAAACATAGAATTCTCAAGAGAGGGATCTCTAATGGCAGAGAAGCGCTTAAAGAATTGTTCAGTGTCCTTAGTCATTAGAGAAATTCAAGTCAAAACAACTCTGAAATTCCATATTACACCTGCCAGATTGGCTAAAATTAAAAAAAATTCAAGTGACAGCTTTTGCTAGAAGGATGTGGAGCAACAGTACCACTCTTCTATTGCTGGTGGGAGCACAAACTTGTATAGTCACTTTGGAAATCAATCTGGTAGTTTCTCAGAAAATTAGGAGTAGTTGTACCTCAGGAAGCAGCTATACAATTCCTGTGCATATACCCAAGAGATGCTCCACCATACTAAACATATACTTGCTCCACTATGTTCCATTATATGAGGACATAGTGAGAAGAAGTCCTCCCCAGACTCCAAATTTATTGAACTTTTGATCACTATCCTCCAGAACTGTGAAAATAAACTCTTGCTTCTCATGAGCTCCTAAGTTTATGGAATTTTGCAACAGCAATCCAAACAGAGTCAGGCATCTCTCCCAATAGTTAGAAAGGTCTAAATAGTTTAATGAAGTAGTTGAAGTATAAAACTACATGCCTTACCTCAGGTAAGCACATAAAGATCTATCTCTCTAGTGAAGTTAGAATCTTTTGTGTCTATGCCTAACCAAGCTCAGTTTAACTTAGTGCTTCTCAAATGAGAACAGTTTTGACCATATGAACATTAGGCAGTGTCTAGAGACATTTTTGCTTATAAGAGCTGGGAAAAGACTGTCAGGTAATTTTTGTCATATGAATAGACAAATGGGTAAAGGAAAACAGTCCAGAAATATACACACATTATATAGTAATTTAATTTTTAAGATGGCAAAGTAATCAAATGAAGTAATGGAAATCCAAGTTAGTACATGATGCTAGCATAAGTTAATATACATATGGAAAAATTGAATCTTCACCTCCAAGTTGATATCACAAGGGAAAATTAATTCACAATAGAAGCTGAATTAAAAATTAAAATGTGACTTGAAGAAAATGTGGAGCACACACACATTTAAATTAGTAATAGGCCAAGATGTTTTTAACAGGATATTGAAAATAACCATATAGACTAACAAATTAGTTTGCTCATTAATAGACATGACTAAGCTAATGAGTAAGCAAGCAACTGATGGAATTGCAAGATTTGCAAAGTACATATGACAAAGAAGTGAGTCAATTTTAAGTAAAGAATTCTACACAGAATAAGAAAAAGACCTCTCTACCAACTTCAGTAAAAATAGATAAAATGTTTCAATAGACATGTCACAGATATCCAGTTAACACAGTAAGGAGTGTCAACACTATCATTCTTTGGGGAACTTCATTGACAACTACAATAAGAAAGTAATGTGCACATACCAGAAAGGCCAACATTAAATATTGATGACACAAAATGTACACAAGAAGATGGAACTACTGTGCACTTAACTGGAAAAGTCCCACATACTTGTCACCAAGATAGTGTGTAAACAGAATTTTTCACTCCTGTATACTGTGATATAATCTATGGAAATGAATCTCTGGTTCGTGTGGCTATGTGGATAAATTCCACAGGCATAATGCCAGGTTAAAGAATGAAGAAAAAGCCCTAACCTGCTTTGTATGATTCCATTTCCAGGAAGTTCCAAAACAAAAATAATGCAACATCAAAAGAAAAAAAATGATTGCTTTTGGCAAGGAAGACTGACTAAAAGAGCACATTACAGAACATGGAAACATTCGACTTCATAGTGCAGCCATGAGCTAGCTGTGTATGTCCATTGGTCAAAACAGTGTCACTGGGCTTTATGAACTTTTCTGCATGTAAATATATAGAAAATACTCTTAAGATGTTAAGAGAAGGAGAAGGAAGAAGAGGAGAAGAAGAATTTTATGTGATAGAGTTCATCTTATACAAATACTAACATGATTAAATATATATAATGAATGGAAATGTGATTAATAACAATTTTGTTAGACAAATAACTGAAGAAGCTTTAAAAAATGTGTGTGGTCTTAAAATGTCTCTTAGAGAACTTTATTGATGTTATGTAGATTATTTCCAAGGTTGACTCTCACTGTAGAAAAGTACTAGGAGCTGGGCAGTGGTGGTGCGCGCCCTTAATCCCAGCCCTTGGGAGGCAGAGGCAGACAGATTTCGAAGTTTGAGGCCAGCCTGGTCTACAGAGTGAGTTTCAGGACAATTGGGACTACACAGAGAAACCCTGTCTCAAAAATAAAAACAAAACAAAACAAAAAGAGAAAGGCAGCAGGAATTACATGCCACTGAATGCCGGTCACATTGTGTTTCTATTAATAAGCCCTGAGTATGTCCAGTATCTATCCTTTTCTCCCTCCTTTTTTCCTTCCTTTCTGATTGATTTGAATAATTCTCCTTTCCTTTAGAGCTAACCTATAATTGGATTTTAATGTCATTAATGATCCAAAGTACTGTACTAACACACT
The DNA here is from genome assembly GCA_019843815.1 of Montemys delectorum. Lineage (NCBI taxonomy): Eukaryota > Metazoa > Chordata > Mammalia > Rodentia > Muridae > Montemys > Montemys delectorum. The sequence goes on along the minus strand of JADRCD010138975.1, from coordinate 41,670 downwards.
TTTAATATAATCATACAACAAAATGAGCCAGGTATGTTAGATGTGTCTAACATTTCAAGACAAAGTATTTTAAGTAAACTGATAGTTTGTATTAAGACTCTGTCCAGTGGCTCTTCAGTAAGAATAGTTTAGAAAGTAGTTATCACCTTTTCTGATAAGAAATAGAAAAAGAAACTAGTAGTCTTCAAAGTGAATATGATGAGGTGAAAAATACCATATCTGGAGAAAAGATCCCTACAATCACACGGAAGCTATAGATTGATTCTGCATACATGTCAAAGATCCCTTCCATTTTTGGCCAAGTCACAACGTAGACTAGTCAGTTTATAATTGATTCTATTTTCCAAGGACATCATTATGAAAACTAATCTAAGGACTGAGGAAAAATTAAAGAATCTTCAGTTGCTTTATGTTGTTGAACATTTTGCTTTTCTAGCTTTTTGTCTGTGTGTGGGGGGGGGTTGGTTTTTTTTGTTTGTTTGTTTCTCTTTTTTTGTTTTTTTGCTTTGTTTTTGAGACACAGTCTCTCTGGATAGGGCAGTCTGGTCTTGAGCTTGGAATCTTCCTTCTTTCACGATTTCTAGTTGTTGAGATAACAGGTGAGGACCACTGGGGTTCTGCTTGTTCACTGGCAATACTAGTCTTTAGTATATTTTGTTAGGAATAAGGAGAACTTTTACCAACTCTTTCCCCCTCCCCTGCTTTTTCGGAATAAATTATAAACTGTAGAATTTGTTGAAATGGATTTCTTGATTCTAAAACCTTGATAGAATTAAGTTACTGTTGAGTGAGTTTAGACTTATTGCTTGGGAAAGATCTTGGACTTGGATTTCCATGTCATTAACTTTTCTGAAGGCCTATATAAATTCACTGTATATAAACTTACATTGTGAAGAAGAGTAAAGGCATCCCACTGGAGAACCCTTGTCGAGTTTGTGAAGACATGTTCCTCACATAGCTTCTCCTCAGGCTGCATTGTCTTTCAGCCTAAGAGTTAACTAGTAAAGATTTGTGGCAGAAATACAGAAGAACAGTCAGTTTTCAAACATACCTAGTTCACTGAAATCCTATGTGTTACATGGTGCCTTGAAAGTTGCATGTTTTCAATGCTTAAATGAGTAGTCTGTGCACACGGAAGAGGGGCTTAACTTAGTCATGCATGGACCATATTTAGAATCTCATAATCATCAGGTACTGTGAGCTAACGTGTGTGTGTGTGTGTGTGTGTGTGTGTGTGTGTGTGTGATTTTCCCTTTTATCCATTAGTGAACATCTAGGCTGATTCCATTATCTTAGTGTGAGATACTTGTTTGTGTTAGGCACATATAGAAGTCAGAAATTGACATTGCCATGTCTTTCTTCTCTCTCTCTCTCTCTCTCTCTCTCTCTCTCTCTCTCTCTCTCTCTCTCTCTCTCCCTCCCTCCCTCCCTCCCTCCCTTACCCCCCCCTCTCTGGGTCTCTCATGGTACTTGGAGCTCACTGTTTTAGCTACACTGGTTGTCTAGTGGGACCCAGGAATCTGCTTCTCTCCACCTGGTCAGGTTACAGATAGACATTCCCATGCTCGGCTTTTCTGTGGGTGCTAAGCAATCTGATCAAACCCGCATGCTTGTGTGCAGACTCTTTACTCACTGAGTCATTCCGGTGGATTGTGAATCAAACTTAATAAAAACAATATGACATTTTGTTCTGGTGTATAGCATTATTAGAAAATGATGAATATTTTATTTTTTAAATAATAAGTTTTATTTATTAGACAACAATGTTGTCTTAAAGATACTACAGAATGTGGTTATCTATGTATATACATGGATACTGACATGTGTACTTGTGTGTGGGGACACATGAACACACGCACACATGAACATACCAAATAACCTAAAATTTAAAATACTATTTTTTTTGCTTAGTCTTTGATTTAAAATGCTTTTCTCTGTGACTGAAGGACCCTATAATATATATCATATTTCTTCACTGTTAGTAATTTCTCTGTACTTTATATAACTGGTTAGTTGGCATCTGGATGCATACATTTTTTAAAATTTGAAGTTGGGATTTCTTAAAATAGATCACCAGCTGTGAAAATGCAGGCCAGAGACCTTTCCACTGTATTCTGCATAAGCACATTTGGCTCACTGTTTGCTTGTTAGACATACATATTATAATTTTACTTTCCTTATTTATAAGTGAATCACATTGTTTAAGTTTGGATTTTTGAATAACTAGTAAGATTAAACACTCATCTCCCTAGGACCTGCTTTTGCCATATTTTTCTTTATTTGGTTTAGGATTTTCTTTTTTTTTTCCATCAATTTTTTTTATTGGATATTTTCTTTACATTTCAAATGTTCACCCCTTTCCTGGTTTTCCCTCCAAAAAACCCCTTATTCCCTTCACCCTCCTCCTGCCCACAAACACACCCTCTCCCACTTCCTGGCTCTGGCATTCCCCTACACTAGGGCATAGAACCTTCACAGGGCCAAGGGCCTCTCCTCTCACTGAGGACCGACTAGGCCATCCTCTGCTATAAATATGCTGCTGGAGCCATTAGTCCCACCATGTGTACTCTTTGGTTGGTGGTTTAGTCCCTGGGAGCTCTGGAGGTACTTGTTAGTTCATATTGTTGTTCCTCTTATGGGGCTTCAAACCCCATCAGCTCCTTGGGTCCTTTCTCTAGCTCCTTCACTGAGGAACCTGTACTCAGTCCAATGAATGACTGTAAGCATCCACTTCTGTATTTGTCAGGCACTGGCAGCCTCTCAGGAGACAGCTATATCAGGCTCCTGTCAGCAAGCACTTGTTGGCATCCACAATAGTGTCTTGGTTTGGTGACTGTATATGGGATGGATCCTCAGGTGGGGCAGTCTCTGGATGGTCATTCCTTCAGTCTCTGCCACACACTTTGTCTCTGCAACTCCTTCCATGGTTATTTTATTCCTCCTTCTAAGAAGGAACAAAGTATCCACACTTTGGTCTTCCTTCTTCTTGAGTTTCTTGTGGTTTGTATATTGTACTTTGTGTGTTCCGAGATTCTGGGCTAATATCCACTTATCAGAGAGTGCATATCATGTGTGTTCCTTTGTTATTGGATTACCTCACTTAGGATGATATCCTCCAGGTCCATCCATTTCCCTAAGAATTTCATAAATTCACTGGTTTTTTTTTTGTGTGTATAGAATAGAGTTTATTTAGGGTATGAGGAGGGGCGTTAAGAGGGTAGCAGAGGCAGAGAAAAGCAGAGAGAAGGAGAGAGTAGAACAATAGGGGATGGCCATGACCACATGGAGAGAGGGAGGGAGGGAATGAGGAGAGAGGGAGAACAAAGGGGCAAGAAGCAAGGTAGAGAATCAGGAGTAAGAGAGCAAAATTCATTGTTTTTAATAGCTGGGTAGTACTCCATTGTGTAGACGTATCACAGTTTCTGTATCCATTCCTCTGTTGAGAGACATCTGGGTTCTTTTCAGCTTCTGGTTATTATAAATAAGGCTGCTATGAACATAGTGGAGCGTGTGTTCTTATTACATGTTGGAGCATCTTCTGGGTGTATGCCCAGGAGTGGTATAGCTGGATCCTCTGATAGTACTTTGTCTAATTTTCTGAGGAACCGCCAAACTGATTTCCAGAGTGATTCTACAGGCTTGAAATCCCGCCAGCAATGGAGAAGTGTTCCTCTTTCTCCACAACCTCTCCAACATCTGCTGTCACTTGAGTTTTTTTATTTTAGCCATTCTGACTGGTGTGAGGTGGAATCTCAGGGTTGTTTTGATTTGTATTTCCCTGATGAGTAAGGATGTTGAACATTTCTTTAGGTGGTTCTCAGCCATTCGGTATTCCTCAGTTGAGAACTCTTTGTTTAGCTCTGTACCCCATTTTTTAAAATAGGGTTATTTGATTCTATGGTGTCTAACTTCTTGTATTCTTTGTATATATTGGATATTATCCCTCTATCAGATATAGGATTGGTAAAGATCTTTTCCCAATCTGTTGGTTGCAGTTTTGTCCTATTGACAGTGTCCTTTGCCTTACAAAAGCTTTGTAATTTCATGAGGTCCCATTTGTGAATTCTTGATTTTAGAGCACAAGCTATTGGTGTTCTGTTCTGGAAATTTTCCCCTGTGCCCATGTGCTTGAGGCTCTTCCCTACTTTCTTTTCTATTACTTTCAGTGTATCTGGTTTTATGTGGAAGTCCTTGATCCATTTGGGGTCTGTGTCAGCACTCCTGGGAGACCAACTCTCTCCTGGCAAGACCTGTTCACAGAGGGCTGTGGAGTAGTCCCACATCCTGGGTGCAGATGGAGGCAGGACCCTGTCCTAGTTGCTCTGACACTTCTGAGGCTGTGCACCTGGCTGGTCCCAACTAAGACAATCACTGGAGAGAAAATGTAGATCTCCTCTGGTATCAGAGCACTTCCTGGGGACAAACTCTCCCCTGACAGGAAAGGTGCACAGAGGGCTGCAGAACAGCCCCACCTTCTGTGTGCAGATGGAGGCCAGAAGGACCCTTTCTCAGTTGCTCTGCCACTTCTGTGGCTTGTGTACTCCTGGCTGGTCCAGCACTAGACAGTCACCTGAGAGAAAAATCAATTTAGGGTTTTCTTAACTATTAGAATTACATCTTTTTCTGATGCATCTTATTCTAATGGGTAGCATTTATAATTATCACTTAAGTATATGTTTGATTTCAGCATAAGGAAGTTAAAAAAATAGAAGTGGACATCATTTGATACTATTTTATAGAAAAACCCCTCTGGACAAAAAGAAGCTGTGTTTCCTTAATAGGAGTCACATAGTGTGACATATAATCTTTGACATATAGTTGGTTTTATTCCTGCTGTGTCATTGCTTTCAAATGATGGTGAAGAGAAGCCAACTAGTTAACCTGTTTTCCACCAGCCTGAGACTGTCCAGCACTGGGAGCAATATTATCAGATCTGAATCTTCATGTCAAGATGGTTTGTGGCAATGTCAAGATGCTGAAACTATGCCTAGGTCACTGCTCATTAAAGATGTTCTTTGGACCAACAGAAACCAAGAAAGGATGCTAAGTCACATCCTACCGAGGCAGCACAGAACATTCTGTCCTTACAGAAATCCTCAGAGCTCTGCCTTGCTGTTAGAGCACTTATTATTTATCTGTTTGTATTTGTGCTTACCTTGTTTTCTTAGAAACAGTGGATATATTGGGGGAACATTTAAAAATCATTATCCTTTGGCTTTTTCTGTGTACACAAACTACCTCACCATTTGTTACATACTAATATTTTCCCTTAAGTATGTCATATGACTGTTAAAGATCAACTTATTTTATAGTGATAAATCAATGTGCTCTGCCAGTTATTTCTTGTTATGTATTTCACTTTGAAATTTTGGTGAATGTTAATTTCATTTCCTTCTTTGTGCTTTTTGTCTTCTTGAGACCATGAGGTTGTATCTCATTGTTCCTTACATCTTATCATCTTTGTTTTCGCATATGACTTCTTCATGCCCTTAGTCTTTCTGTTTCCTGGTTGTTATGATCCCATATTCTCCCAACACACCCAGATCAGCTACCATGTTAAAGGGCTGGCCATGTATTCTATATATTCATATACTCCATACTATGGCCATGAGTGGATGTTGCTCCTAATCTCATACATAGATGGGAGAATGTTGATCTTTTTGCTATTTATCATTTGCCTTTTTTGATTCCTCATTAGCCAATTACTAAACATCATAAAATGACCATGTTTCCCAGAATGAACTCGAAACATTGGTATATTATTAACCTACCTAATTTAGAAATTCAGGAAAAATCAATTCAACAGCATGAGATGAAAGATAGTCAATAAAATTGTGACTGTCTCTACAGTGATTTAAAAAAAAAAACAGACTAGATACATCAGTCTGGCCAATTTTTAGCTGGGGTTTTCCTGATTCCTTTTGAAGCCATGGGAATTTCTATAAAAATGGAAATAATTACACATTTAATTGTAGTTCCAAAAATTTGCATTCTTGGATAAAACTAGCTTCAGCCCTGTCCCACCATTGCTGTAATTGCAGTACTGTCTACTGTTAATTTGCATTTTAATTAAGCTTTAAACATTTAACTAGAGGATGGTCCAATAGAAGATCCTATAATGATCTCAGTAATTGGTAGGCAAGAGTTATTTTTTTTTATATATTGCTATTTTAGCAGAGAGAAATCTGCCCAGTATGGGAGAGGAAAAGCTGATAACCTTCAAATCAGGCTTTACTTTAGGGGTGTAATGAGAAAAACTTGAATCAGGAATGGAGAAATAAGAAGAGATTGACATCAAGGGACCTCAGTGATGTTAAGGATAGTTCAAATTGTTGAAATTTATGCTAGAAATCAGTTGGGGCAAAATATTGTCTTCTTTTTGAGCTCCCAAAGGTACTTTTAATTCAGATATACCAGACCTGACATTTTTGTTGTGATTGAGTCTTCAAGGCCTGCTAGAAGCAGCCTATACTGGATTTTGTTGCTAACTCACTGATTTAAGTGTTAAGAAAATTGTCCAAATCTATTTCCTTAAAACTACTTTGGGGAGGGACATGAAAGTAAGATGATCAACTCTCAAATGCTCTACACTTAGAAGAACCTTCTTTAAATCTTGGAAACAGAGTTCTGATGTCTTCAACATGATCCGGGAGGAGAGTTTAATAGGCACAGCAGGTCTTGATTCAAATATAATTAGACATGTTTCTTCTGTGGTTTCCCTTAGGTGAGTCAGCAGCTGTAGTTTATGATGAAAGTAACAGTCTATAATGTAGTTCTGTAGAAGGAATTCTCAGAAATATAAGGCATTGGATATGCAGTGCTAAAGTAAAACAGCCTTATTCCAATGCAATCTCCAATGTAGTTTTTGGGATTATGGCCTTAGTGGCAGTAATAAAAACAGCCTGACCCACGAGTGAGCAAAACTGCCTGTGTTCCCTGGAGAAAATGTGAGTGATTGTTTGTGAATGAAACTCTTCAATCTGCAGTATTATCAGACTCCATCTGTAGAATATCTAGGGTGGTTCTTAAGGTTTTAAAAGCAAGCTTTACTGAGTGATAATCGGTTTTTAAATGTCTGATCACATGAAGATTGCCCCATAAGACAAGCTACCCAGTTATATACAAAATTCCTTAGAGTCAATAAAGCTCTTTGTGTATGGATTCCCAGTTCACTCTTTTTAGCTCAGATTTTACTGTGTATTCAGCTATGAGCTAAAAAATCACAATCTGTTCATTTTATTTTATCTTGTTTTGGGATGTATAGACATATGAAGGGCTAATCAAACAGACACAGAAACTTCTTGGGGTAGAAAATAGTATTTGTAATTTGAATCTAGAGATCTTCTACCTAGCACTAAGGGAGATTCATAAGTATGTAACAGATTTTGAGGCCACAGGTAGATGCTGACTACCCTGCTGGGAGTAAATGATCATTCAACCCTTTACAGTAAGTACTTGGTGCTAGATAATATATTGAGGAAAAACCATAACTATACATACTTGGTGATATTATCCAGGATGAGTGTGACACAGAGGAAAACCATGCTTAAAGATCTCAGAGAGAAAATATGTGGACCAGCTAGCATTAGTATAGTCTTACATGCCCATTGTACGCAAATTCAATACAGTTTAGAGCAAGCCAAAAGTCTACAAGGCTAAGATAATGTTGCTTCTTTCAGAATCTTTCAATCAGTTCAGGAAACATGACGCTATTTAAGCATTTTACTTAGCTCCAGGTACAGCAAAATCCTTGTTAAACAAGTAAATGGATGCTCCCTGATAGTGAAAGGGCATCTCAGAGGAGCTGCTTGAATCAACTATTTATGTTTGTGCAGAAGTCTATACATAAAAGCAAAGTCATACAGATAACAATAGTCAAAAGTGTTAAGGGGCCTTGTGTCCAATGAGGGCTAGAGACAACACCTGATTTAAGATCTTAGCCATTTCCAATTATTTTAGAAATCTAAGGGATATGGCTTAGAAAATATATTAAAAAAAACATTCTATTGAGGATGTTGATGTGAGGATGTAAGATATTGTAAGAAAGATACAATTTCAGCTGCATAAGTTGTTTATACTGAAAATATGATTGTATGTGCACATAAAATTGTGTGTGCGTGTGTGTATATGTGTGTGTGTGTGTAAAGAAGTGTGTTCTATTTTGGCTTAAGGACTATACAGGGTGGGACTGAATGTTCTGGCAGCATGTGTATAGTAGAGGATTGCAAATTCGATCATCAATAGGAGGAAAGGACCTCGGCCTTGTGAAGGTTTTGTGCCCCAGTGTAGGGGAATGCCAGGGCCAATAAGTGGGAGAGGGTGGGGTGGCAGGCATGGGGAGGGGGAGGCAAAAGGAGTTTGCTCTTGTTGTTTTTGTTTGTTTGTTTGTTTTGTGGAAGGGAACCTGGGAAAGGGAAAATTTACATGTAAATAAAGAAAATATCTAATAAAAAATATAAAAAAAAATTTATTGTTTTTAATTTTGTTTTTGCTGATGCATTTCTACATGCCAAGTCTTAAACTAAGTGCTAGACATGTGGAATATCCACAAACTTCAATCAATTTTTATTTTCACAGAGCTTTGGGATAGTAGAAGAGATGTAAGGATGTGTGCTGGAGGCAAGCAATAGTTCTCTGAGCCCTCCAGGGGGTGCCTCTTCTGCACAGCAGCACCTAATGGTGAAGTTCACCTCTGAGATTCTCAGCCCAAATGACATCTGAATGGACTACCTATCTATCAGAGAATCCATTTGCTCACAGAACGTTAATATTTTCCTCTGAGCTACAGATAGACTTCCTCTTAGATATAAAGTTCCTGGAGGCCATAAATCTGGTTCTTAGTGTTCTGTGGTGTCTATCATAACACCTTGCACAGAGAGCAGACCCTTAAGACCACCTTTTGGAATGCATCTAAAATGTTTGTTTGGTGGAAATATAAAACACGTCTCACAGACAGGTGCGCTATCAGACGACCAGGCCCTCCTTAGCTAGTCTCTCAGAGCCTTTATAGTTGTGTCATGTGGCTGAGGCCAATGGTAGAGCTCTGGTGGAGGCAGTTTATCATTCATCTTTGAATTATGAAAGCTTTGCTGGCATTCTAAAAAGGCTAACCCTTCTATGGATAAACTTTTTATTAGTTGGGGACAACAGAGTTAAATATCTGTAAGCTAGTCTGTTAATTAAAATTAAGTATTTGTTAAAAAGTCGCCGTTTGCTCCAGTCCCACGTTGAATTTTTGCTCATTCCTACCTACCTAACCCCAAATCAATATTCAGGATTGCTTAGGAGACTTCTTATTTACCTCAGCTGTAAACTCCATTACCTTTTAAATGATTGTGTAGCTGAAGCAAATGGTCCGTGAAGCATATTAATAAAACTGAAGGCAAACATCTCATGCTTAAATAGCTGCCACAGCAGTCAGCGTAATGGGCTGGAATTTCAAATATACCTAGTGAGGAATCACACCTTGTGCCCATATCATATCATCCTGTGGATGCCACAAAGATATCATGGCCAGATGTTCTGAGCACATTGTTTAGCTGGGAATGTATGAGGAGTTTCAAACAAGTATCTTTCTTTGGGGAACAAGAGCCTTCGGAGAGCAAATGCAAGAAAAGAGCTTCAGACTGGTTTCATTTTTTCATCACAGATGGTCTTTGGGAATGTTAGTTCTTTACACACCAGCGCCTAGGTATCAAACATTGCTTGTCATATTCCATGGAAATGTATAGCCATATCGCTCCCCCTCGAGTAGGTATATATTTCCCATGTCACTATGGAGACAGTAATTCTCCAGTTTCTTGAGCACTTCCAATCGCACACTAAACAAATGTATTTTGCAAGGTATTGTGACAACAGATTGGATGTGGTCTGAGTTCATGGTGATCAGGGGTTACATGGGCACCCTGTTTACCTGAAGCTCCAGTCAACGTATTCTCAAAGACACAAGCTAGTTCTCTGAAGGATTTAATCAGAGACATGCCCAGTTCCTCTTACCTGAATACTATAAAAGTATATAAAAACCATGCTTCCTACATCTCGGGTCCTGATGCGTGCGTCTGAACCCACTTTTTAAGCCATGTTGGGCTGCTAGCTTTTCTTGAAAAGAGTCATTTATTTCTCAACATTTGTTTTTTATTTATTTTTTTCCAAAACATTTTTATTAGACATTTTCTTTATTTATATGTCACATGATATCTCCGTTCCCAGTTTCCCCTCTGAAAAAAGAAAAAAAATAAAATAAAGTAAAACAACAAACAAACAAACAAACAAACAAAACCCCTGTTCTCTTCCCCATCTCCCTGCTCACCAACCCACCCTCTCTCCTGTTCCTGGCCCTGGCATTCCCTACACTGGGGCACAGAACGTTCACAGGGCCAAGGGCCTCTCCTCCCATTGATGGACCAACTTGGCCATCCTCTGCTATACATATGCTGCTGGAGCCATGAGTCCATGAGTTGGAGCCATGTGTACTCTTTGATTGGTAGTTTAGACCCTGGGAGCTCTGAGGGTACTAGTTAGTTCATATTGTTGTTCATCCTAAGGGGCTGCAAACCCTTCAGCTCCTTGGATCCTTTCTCTAGCTCCTTCATTGGGGACCCTGTGCTCAGTCCAATGGATGGCTGTGAGCCTCTACTTCTGTATTAGTTGAGTACTGTGAGAGCCTCTCAGGAGACAGCTATTTCAGGCTCCTATCAGCTAGTACTTGCTGGCATCCACAATAGTGTCTGGATTTGATGATTGAATATGGGAAGGATTCCCAGGTAGAAGAGTCTCTGGATTGTCCTTCCTTCAGTCTCTGCTCCATAGTTTGTCTCTGCAACTCCTTCCATGTGTATTTTGTTCCCCCTTTTAAGAAGGAATAAAGTATTCACATTTTGGTCTTCCTTCTTCTTAAGTTTCTTGTGGTTTGTGGATTGTTCTTTGTATATTCTGATCTTCTGGGTTATGCTCTAAGATCAAGAATTGATAAATGGGACCCCATAAAATTACAAAGCTTCTGTAAGGCAAAGGACACTGTCAATAGGACAAAATGGCAACCAACAAATTGGGAAAAGACCTTCACCAATCCTATATTTGATAGAGGGATAATATCCAATATATACAAAGAACTCAAGAAGTTAGACTCCAGAGAACCAAACAACTCTATTAAAAATGGGGTACAGAGCTAAACAAAGAATTATCAATTGAGGAATACCGAATGGCTGAGAAGCACATAAAGAAATGTTCAACATTCTTAGTCATCAGGGAAATGCAAATCAAAACAACCCTGACATTTCACCTCACACCAGTCAGAATGGCTAGGATAAAAAACTCAGGTGACAGGAGATGCTGGAGAGGTTGTGGAGAAAGAGGAACACTCCTCATTGCTGGAGGGATTGCAATCTGGTACAATCATTCTGGATATCAGTTTGGTGGTTCCTCCAAAAATTGGAAATAGTACTACCAGAGGACCCAGATATACCATTCCTGGGCATATATACCCAGAAGATGCTCCAACATGTAACAAGGACACATGCTCCAATGTTCCTAGGAGCCTTATTTATAATAGCCAGAAACTGGAAACAACCCAGATGTCCCTCAACAGAGGAATGGGTACAGAAAATGTGGCACATTTACACAATGGAGTATTACTCTGCTATAAAAACAATGAATATATGAAATTCTTAGGCAAATGGATATATCTGGAGAATATCATCCTGAGTGAGGTAACCAAATCATAAAAGAACACAAATGGTATGCACTCTCTGATTTGTCAACATTTGTACAGAGAGAAGGGAAAGGAATTCCTATGATCCATCCTCGATGACATTGAGAAATTGTAGGCAGTGCTTTGCTTCATGTATTTGAATGGTGGTAAAGTGAGAAAGTCTGTCTATTGTTTTTTCTCACCCAGTAGCTTTACTTGCATCTAATTAGTTATTTAAAACTCTTCCTCTGCTACCTCCTGCTCCACCCTTTGTGTCTTGTTTTCCTAAACTCCATTTTATTATCCTTAAGCTCACAATAAAAGTTGATATTTCATTTTCTATAGGCTTTTTAAAAAATATGAAATCGAAGAAGTTTATAATTTAATTTTTTTATTTTAGTCAATTCATTTATTTAGTTTCTTTTTTATTTCATAAATTAATTTATTTTTTACACTCCATATTCCATTCCCCACTCCCCCATCCACCCTCTGACTGCTCTACATCCCATTCCTCCTCCCCACCCCCCTGTCTCCACATGGATATCTACACCCTTCACCTCACCTGACCTCTAAACTCTCTGGGGCTTCCAGTCTCTTGAGGATTAGGTGTATCTTCTCTGACTAAACCCAGACCCAGCACTCCTCTACTGTATGTGTGTTGGGGGCCTCACATCAGCTGGTGTATGCTGTCTGTTTGGTGGTCTAGGGTTTGAGAGATGTCGGGGTCCAGATTAATTGAGACTATTGGTCATTTTCTATAGGCTTTTAAAAATGTAATTTTTAACTTTTTTGAGAATTTCATATAGAAGCACTGTATTTACATCACTTCTCTCCCTCTTTCCCTTCAGCTCCTCCCATGTATCCTCAATCTTTTACAAATTAATGATCGGCTGGCATCCTGGCCCTCTGGCTCTAATATTCTTTCTTCTCCCTTTTCTAAATAAGCAGAGCTCTCAAAAATAGCAGAATTCCTTCTATTTATTGCCCTTTTATGATGTGAATGCTAAGCAAGCAGTTCTTCTCGTCTGCACATTCACAAAGCTGCTCTTTAGTGCATCTGGGCCCTTGTGGTTCATCTTGTGGTGATGCACATTTACAGGACCGCCGAGTACAGTTTTACTTGCTATTAAATTACATAAAGTAGTTTATTATTATATAAACTAATGTGACACACACCAATTAAGAGAAGCATTCTTATGAAAACTAGAGAGAATGCTACTCAGATTTTCTCAAGAAAAGTTGTTGAAGTAGCTGTGAGTGGCCAGTCACAGAAGACCAAGGTAGTATTAAAGAAAATGCCTAGCTCTGATTGCCTCTCAAGTGTTTTTACTTCTCATTTCAGAAGAGGTAAAGTGCAATCATAGATGATGTGCAGTGGATGTGCCTTATAGAAGATGCTGTTGAAAATCCAATTGGACATCAACACTCAAAGCAAGGGAGTAGCCTCACATCAAGTGTGTAGGAAACTACATCCAATTAAATGTTTGGACAGCCAGACCTGAAAGGTTGTATTATTGTGATCTGTCTTTGATAAGATTGGGCAGTTGTGAACAGCACACCGTTCCATGTGCTTGGGTGGCAGTGAAGTAAGACTGGTAGTCATGATTCTAAAGGATAGATAAGGCACTCGTTTTAAAGATTCCCAGTCTCTGTTTGTTTAATAAACTAGCCATCTAGAAGAATTCTGACCTAAGGATACATTTGGAGTCACTAGCTGTTTTTTTAGGCAGGGAAAGTTGAGACAAACATTAGAGATTCTTGGTGTCCTGATACCCCAATGATGGAGAAAGCTCATCACATAACACCTTCTTGTGAACTAAGGAAAGAAGCTTCTCTATCAATTGGCCTCTATAAGTGCAGTAACAAAGACATGGATGGGAATGATACCTTATCGTCATAGGCTGTCTTGGAGAAATGCCAGCAAAGCCTTGGAATGTTTTCTACCTGTGCAGGATATTATCTCAGGAGCTGCTGACCCCAAAGATATTCTTGTTATGGAGAGGCATCTTGCAGCAGAAATATAATCTCATTATGGAGAAGCATCTAGCAGCAGAAATATGGGTTACTGTATTTTTTCATTATTACATTCACGAAGCATCAATGAGATTCTCAAATTTCCTTGAGAGCAGGTAATAGTCTCATTGATAGCTTGAATTCTAACTGGCAAGGTATCTGAAACAGGTGCTGAGTACCCATAGAATAATAACTTGTTCCCAAATGGGATATTTGACTCCTTTGCATAACAATTGAAACAGAAATAGCTTGCCTGTGAGAGTTTGTTGAATTTTATCTCCCCTTTCCATTTATTGCGCTCCCAATTGTAGTCAGTGCTGTGTACTCTCGTGCTGACATATGACTGTCCTGTATTCATTCATTTCTCACAACAGAAGATGAGGCAGGTTTGCTTCAGTAATGAACTTGGTGTTTGTGAGATTTCCACAATCCTACTCCTGACCAGCAATTTCATTTTTCTATGAGTGGTTGTTGACAAATTTTCTTGTGCTTCCTTCACACTCAGCAGCAGCCCAGAGGTGAACTGATGAGACAGCCTGGCTCCCTTGTGAAACTTGGTACAGTCTCCAGGCCCTGCTGTGATAGAAACCCATCAAGTTCAATAGTTTATGTCTTTTTCCATATTGTAGCTCCCATGAGGTAAGGTGTTACGCTACATTAAGGCCATAAAGAGAAATTTGAGTCAATGCTGTGTAACTTCTCAGAAACTGTAATTAGCATAACCTGCTTCTAGAGTTTTCTAACTGATACTTGAAGAAAAAAGTTATCAGTTCTCTAACTTATAATTAATGTTTGACATAAAATTTTTTTTAGAACTCTCAGTACCTCTTATGAAACTTTGTAAGAGGATCTAATTGCTTGCAAGATTATATCAAATGATGGGGAAGCAGACAGCTAACAAAGCTAAGAACATAAATATAATTTCTAGCATTGATAGGAAAAGCATACTTTGAATTTCAAAGTATGAGTAAAAACTGAAGTTGAAATTTGTTGCACAACAAAGATATCTGAGAAGTTTCCTGCAAATATAGAACCTAAGCATTTCATTTTAAAAAGCCCTTATGTGGTAGGGTGAATTATGGTCCTCAGGGATATATATCTATGATCTAATGAATCTGTGAATACAGCCTCCTTAGCAAAAGATTGTTGCATAAATAATGAAAATCTTAACAGGCCCCAGATTACATGGATGGATCCTAGATCCAGTGAAAACATCCTTGAAAAGGAAAGAAGAGGAGACACAGCATCTGAGGATGAGAGCACATGGATGTAGACACTGAAACTGGAGTTGTATCTGGAGCCTCTGCAAGCTGCACAGTATCAGGAGCAGAGTAACATGCTTCAGAGCCTTGGCACTAGCCCCAGATCCATGTAAAAGGAAAGTGTTATGTTAAGTCACCAGCTTGTGATAAACTGTCTTACAGCCACTGGAAGCTAGAACATTGTGGGTCGAAGAACAAATGAAAAGGAAAAATTCAACCAAATGAAAGTTCGTGAACAGAAGAACAAGTTTTGTTGCATGCTAATGAGTAATGGGTAAATTTCTTAACACTAAGTGTCCATATAATACACTTAGTCCATATAAGAGGAAACATTTGCGAGTCAACCTCAGATTATGTCTTAAGAAACTAGCAGAGGGGCTGGAGAGAGGGCTCAGCTGTTAAAGGGTAGGCTTGCAACCAAGAGACTAGCAGAGAAAAGCAAAGCAGGCTCAGAAATCAACAGAAGAAAGGAAATGTGAAGATTAAAGTAGAGATCAGAAACATAAAGGAAAAAGTGAGTAAATTATTGAAAACAAAGGTTGGTTGCTTGAGAAAATCAATAGTACAGAGAAACTAGCAGAAACAGACTGGTCGAGGACAGGGTGGGGGAGTTGGGAGAGAAAAAAGGGGGGAGAGAAGGGGTCAAGAAGACATAGAAACTGGTGTCAGTACAGACGGCACAACTGGGAAAGAACTATACAGAGGAGGCATGGGGATGCAGGACTCCAGGGAAGTTTGTTTATTTCTTTTTTGTTTGTTTGGTTTTTGTTTGTTTTTGATTTTGCTTTTTTTCAAGACAAGGTTTCTCTATATAGGCCAGGCTGTCCTAGAACTCACTCTGTAGACCAGGCTGGCCTCGAACTCAGAAATCTACCTGCCTCTGCCCCCCAGGTGCTGGGTTTAAAGGTGTGCTCCACCCCTGCCTGGCCTTGGTTTATTTCTTGGCTGTCCCTCCTCATCCCCAGGATTCAGGGGGCTCTTGTCTTACCTCCAGGGAAAGTCTTGTTTGTCTCTGGGCTAGGGTACAGCCTCCCTCGCACCAGCCAGCATATAGTTTAACATCTTCACTGGTTCAGCAGCTTTCCCCTTATCCCCACGAACAGCAAGTTTGTGCTTCTCATGAAGCTGGCTGCAGAGGAAAACACTTTAGGGGTGGGGGCTTCCCCATCCTGGCACCGAGTCCTTCCCTTCTGGGATTTAGTTTGTTTGGGTTTCTTTTTAAGCCCCAGTTCTCTGATAGCTAAATTGAAGAATTGACTTTGGAACTCACTTGGCTTGTTCTCGACAAGAAGGTGGGAAGTGTGGTCTCTTGTGGTTTTTCTGCATTGTAACAGGAGACTGAAATGTCAGACTGACATGTCTTCCCTGTGCTTAGGGACTTCTGAATGAACTCTCAGCATGCCTAAGCGATTCTCAGGATCTGGAGCAGTGGGGTTAGTTTGTCAAATGCTGGAACAATGCCGCACAGATGAGCAAGTTATCAACAGAAATTGGTTTCCTTGGAATTACAGAGGCTGGAGGCCCAAGGAGATTTGCCAAGCTTGAGTTCTCCTGCCACATCTCTTCTTGGCTTTTGGTAGCTCCTCTTGCTTCACAGTCATCATTCTGTCTCTTTCTATGTCCTATTCTTTTCTTTTCTTTCTATAATGACAGTGGTCATGTTGGAGGACAGACTACTGTGTTGACAACATCCTAACCTCCTCAATTTGAAGACCTTATTCCAAACAGTTGAGGTCAGGACCTCAGTGTGAGTTTAGGAGAGCCACATAATCTGGCCCTCCCTTCCTTTCCTGACCTCATGGCCTCCTAGTATCTTATTCTATCTGTTCTAGCCACACTAGACTCATTGCTGATCTTAAGAGTGTAGTGAACCATATTTCATGAAGATGAGCTGTCCCTTGCTGTCTCCTCTCTGGTCCTCGCCTGACTGGCCCATCCTAACTCTCCTTGATCTCAGTGCAATGTTTATTCTTTATGGCATCTTGTAAACTAACATGTAATTTATTGATTATTGGTACTTTCTACCTCTAAGGAAGTCTCTTAAAAATTATGTAAGAATGGATTTTCGTTTACTTTTCTCGATACTGCATCAGTATATCAGAGACATACTGGACATTCTTTAAGGGATGAAGCAAGAGGGTGAAGGTGTTTGTTGTCGCTGCTGTTTGTTTTTTAATGATTAGCTTTCTGTGCATCCTCTTATTTCTTATTTTTAAGAGATACTTCTTAAAAAAGACAAAGAGCATTTCTACTCTCAGGGAAACCTTGGAAGGACTGTATAGATTAACTTAGACAAATTGACATAGGACTTTGTCTGTAACCTGCTGATGCCCTGAGTCTCCACTGATGGACTGCAGCACTTCTTGGGGACTTGAATCACGCAATCCTTTTGCCATGACCAAATGAAGTGACTGTTGTTGATCTCGGCAACTGTCCTGTTTTAGTTCTCCCCCTTCTGTGTTCTTGAGGTTCACGACTGTCTCACATAATCTCTCAAGTTGGAGTCCACACTCCCAGGAATAGTAACTTCTTACACTGCTTGGATTAATGTATTGTTTCAAAAAATGCCAGTGCTTGTATAGTGTGCTCTCTTTTCTTTTGTTCCCCCTTCCTGATATTCCCTTTTGTTTAGCTTATCTCTTCTGAGTTTTGGTCTTATTAAAATTTCTCTTAATTGGATTCATTCTCTTTGAAAATAATTGTTTTTCTTTCATAAGTTGTCAATTGGAATAATTCTGGATAAAGATTTCTCAGTATTCATGGCTAGGGATGTGGTTC
This sequence comes from Montemys delectorum, assembly GCA_019843815.1. NCBI lineage: Eukaryota > Metazoa > Chordata > Mammalia > Rodentia > Muridae > Montemys > Montemys delectorum. The sequence continues at coordinate 23,928 of JADRCD010138975.1, read as the reverse complement.
AATAGTAATGTGCTAACTGTTTAATCATGAGGGCATGATGCCCTCACAAAGCCCATATAATAAAAGGGGAGAGTTGTGGTGCATGCTTGTAGTCCCAGGGCTAGGGAGACAGATAATCAGATCTGAGGCTTGTTCACCAGACAGCTTAGCCTAGTTAGTGAGTACCATGCCAAGGGAGCATGTCTCACAAAAGGAAGTGGATGGCACTTGAAGAGGAAGTGTTTCATCTTCTATCCTCTACATATGTGTACACATATCACCCATACATGTGTACCTGCAAAAACACAAATATGCACCCATATCTACATGAACACACATATACACATACACACACCACTCACACACCACTCACACACACACATATACACATATATACAAACACATACATGTACACTCATACACCTACACATACACATAACACACACAGGCACACAGACATACACAGATACACATACCATACATACATATATACATATATATACCACATACCCATGCATACATACCCATGCATACACAGACACATACATACACGTATGTATAAATACATACATACAAATATATATACACATACAAGATTTATCAGCACTCATAATACTGCATTCATAATACTGAGGTCATGATGCTATGTTTTTATATACACAAAATGAGAAATAGAAATCCAGCTCTTTGAAAATGAGTAGTTAAAACTGAAGGAGGGGGGATGATCGGAGGCTATAAGTGGAGACCTACTAGGGGAAAAGAAAGGAAACAGAGAAGAAAGGAATCAGAAGAATGGTAGAAACGAAGGGAGAATGTTTAGCAAAAGAAAACAAAATGGTAAAAAAAGCTTCCAAGAGAAAAAAATTAAAGAGAATAGATAATATTGTCGAGTAGCAGTTGTGCCTGAGATTCTATTATTATTATTAGGCTGAGTCTTGTGCTGTCTGGAGTCTATTATTATTATTATTATTATTATTATTATTATTATTATTATTAATTATTTGCATCACAAATGTTGCTCCCCCTATCGGTCCCCTCTCCCAGAGGAGTTCTTTCCCCCATCTTCCTCTGAAAGGGTGCCCTATCTCAGGTATATCCCCTACCTGGGCATTAAGTTTCTGCAGGATTAGGCACATCTTCTCCCACTGAGGACAGACAAGGCAACCCTCTGCTACATATGGGCTGGGGGCCTAAGACCACCCTGTATATGCTCTTTGGTTGGTGGCTTGTTCTCTGAGAGTGCCTAAGGGGTCCAGGTTAGTTGACACTGTTGGTCTTCCTATGGGGTTGCCATCCCCTTAAGTTCCTCCAGTCCTTCCCCTAACTCTTCCTTAGAGGTTCACAGCCTCAATTCAGTGCTTGGCTATGATTATCTGCATCTGTCTCAGACAGCTGTTGGTAGAGCTGAGGACAACCATGCTAGGCTCTCATCTGCAAGCACAACATAGCATCAGTAATAGTGTCAGGGTTTGGTGACCACCCATGAGATAGATCCCAAGTTGGGCTGGTCAATGGTTGTAACACATGTAAATACTCCTAACAGTCCTCTACATGAATCTTTATCATCAGGATTATCCATGTATACAGACTAGTCAATTAAGTGTCTTGGTACAGCCCTGAAAGTGCTATTATTCTCTGAACCATTTGATTAACCCACACTTATTTGTTTCCGAAAACCAAATTGAATAATGCTTTTGTTTTCAACTTTCCTGGTAACTCTAGATCTTGCAACCCATCATCATTATTTTTCTGTTCACTCTATCACTAACTATAAGTTCCTCAAGGTCAGGGCCATGTATTATTCATCTTAATGCATCAGAGGTGGTATTGAAAAAAGTAGACTATGTACTCTCAGAGACTTCACTTCACCTTTTTGCTTTGTCACATCCCAGTTGTCAGACCTTGGATAGTTTCACATAGATCTCCCTAGTCTGTTTGGCTGAGAATAGTGAAAACATTTTAGATACTGATCTTGTCAAACCTACAGGTTAGAAGTTTGAGACTATGGTGCTACAGTAGGCCCTTATCTGGTGGCCTCTGGTTAATCATAGGTACCTTTCAAATAAGAATATGATTTATATGATAATTGAGATGAAAGAGGTAGGGTAATCTTGAGACACTGTGGTCTGGGTGAGGATGATTAGTGTGTCACAGACAAGTGACTGTCTGGAACTGAGTAGTGTGAGTGGCCATTCTGACTTTGATGATTAACAAAGCTTCCTGTGCCTCCACCCCAACAGTGTTAATGGGGACTAGGTAGGAAGACTGGCACATTCTAGAGGCCCACCCCACCACATCCCGAGGTTGTATATTTCCATTCATTCTGCTGGCCCTTGAAGCTTCACTCCTGGTTCCCACCCCCCAATACCTGATCAAGTTTGCCTTTTCCCCTGACCCCGCCCTTCCTGTTCTCATCCATTTCCCTCCTTCCCTCTGCCTTCTGGTTTCTTCTCCTTCCCTAGTGGGATTAAAGTATCCTCTTTTGGGCCCTATGGCTTGTTAATCTTTTTTGAATTCTGTGGATTGTATCCTGGGTATTCTGTGCTTTTTTTTTTTTTTTTTTTTTTTTGGCTAATATCCACTTTTTAGTGAGTACATACCATGCATGTCTTTTTGTGTCTGAGATACCTCACTCAGGATATTTTCTACTTCCATCCATTTGCCTGCCAAATTAATGATGGCTTCATTCTTAATAGCTGAGTAGTATTCCATTGTATAAATGAACCACATTTTCTGTATCCATTCTTCCTTTGTGGGACATCTAGGTTGTTTCCAGCTTCTGGCTGTCACAAATAAGGCCACTATGAACATAGTAGAACATGTGCCTTGCGGCATGGTGGGGCATCTTTTGCATATATACCCAGGAGTGGTATAGCTGGGTATTCAGGTGTATCTATTTTCAATTTTCTGAGGAACCTCCAGATTGATTTATTTCTAGAGTGGTTGTACCAGTTTGCAATTCTACCAGCAATGGAGGAGTGTTCCTCTTTTTCTGCACTCTCACCAACATGTGCTGTCACCTGAGTTTTTGATCTTAGCCATTCTGATTTGTGTAAGGTGGTATCTCAGGATCATGTACTAGAGACGCAGGAGGTGAGAGAATCTCAAGACTCAAAGGGAGGGAACTTAGATGAAATGTCCAACAGTGGGAAGAGGGAACTTGTAGAATCTACCTCCAGTAGAAAGATAGGACATCAAGGGGAGGGATGGGGTTGCCATCCCATAGTCAAAAATTCTGACTCAGAATTGTCCCTGTCTAAAACAACAGTAGGGACAAAAATGGAGAAGGGACTGAGGGAAAGGAGTTCCAGTGACTGGTCCAAATGGCTTGACACTATTATTGATGCTATGCAGGACACTATTATTGATGCTTTACAGACAGGAGCCTAGCATGGTTGCCCTCAGAGCGGCCCAACAAGCAGCTGACTGAGACAGAAGCAGATACTTACACCCAACCAATGGACAGAAGCTGGGGACTCCTGTGATTGAATTAGGGAAAGGTTGGAAGAAGCCAAGGAGGAGGGCAAACCCATAGGAAGACCAGTAGTCTCAACTAACTTGGACCCCTAAGATCTCTTAGACACTGAGCCATCATCCAGGAAGCATACAGCAGCTGGTCCGAGGCCCCTGACACATAAACAGCAGAGGACTGACTCATTTTGCCTCAATGAGAGAAGATGCACTTAACCATTGAGAGACTTGAGGCCCCAGGGAGTGAGGGAGCCTGGTAGAATGTGGAGGGGTTGGGGGGTGGGAATGTGGGGACATCCTCTTGGAGACAGGGGAGGTTGAATGGCATGAGGAACTGTTGGAGGACAGAACAGGAGGGGGATAATAACTGGACTGTAAAAAAAGATTAAAGATAATAATAATAATAATAATAAAGTAGGAAGCCTGGACTACCAAACCCACCAAGAGATTCCTGTTGCTCCCACTGGACTGATGTTGGTAAGAAGTCATTGTGTTACCTTCAAACATTCTATAACAGTGGAAATGTATCCTAGTGGACTATATCTTACCATTCCCCATGACATCTTGTCCTGTTGCATACCATTCTCCTTTTCTATTTGGCTTGGTTTTCTTCTTAAGATTCTGCTCAAAAATGAGGTCACAGCTTATTTATCTTTCCATGTTGAGCTTCATTTTCTTAGCACAATGTCTTGTAAGTCCATCCATGTTGTAAGAAATGGTGGTTGCTCCTCCAGGCTAAATATTATTTTTCCATGTGTATAATTAATACAACTTTTGGTATCCCTACTCATCTTCTCCTCCAATTTTTACATTGTTTGCTTATCTATCTATCTATCTATCTATCTATCTATCTATCTATCTATCTATCTATCTATCTATGTATATATCTATGTATCTATCTATCTATGTATCTATCTATGTATCTATCTATGTATCTATGTATCTATCTACCTACCTATCTATCTATCTATCTATCTATCTATCTATCTATCTATCTAT
>JADRCD010138975.1:8517-19469 GCA_019843815.1 Montemys delectorum | reverse complement strand
CTATCTATCTATCTATCTATCTATCTATCTATCTATCTATCTATGCACTATGGGTAACTGTAACATATGGTAAATTCTAGCCCCCAGTATAATTTATTTTTTCAACATCTAACTCTTGCTTATATTCTCACTATTGTGAACAATAGTATAATGGACATAGGGATATAAATGTCCCTACAAGATTCTGATTTATTTCCTTTGTGTGCATACACAGAATACAGATTGCTGGGCACATGGTATTTCTATTTAGCCATCTGAGGAACTTTCATGTTGTTTTCCACAGTAGGTGTATCACTGTACCTTCATTCTTGTTAGTAGCATAGGAGAACTCAAGTTCTTCCTTCATCAATACTTGCCTCTCTCTATCTTGAAAACAGTTATACTCGCAGGTATGATTTTTTATGTCTCACTGCCATTTTGATTTTTATTTGCTTGATGATTAATGATGTTGAAGGCATTTTAAATTTTTAGCCATTTTTATGTTACATCATAGATACATTTATCTAGGGCCTCAAAACAGAACAATAAAATCTCTCAATAAAGAAAAATTTAAATCTTACTATGTAGACCATGCTGGCATTGAACCTTTGAACCATGTGAATGTCTCTTACTGTTGGATGTTGGGATTACAGGCTTTGTACTTACACCAAACACCTGTCTATTTTCTTTTTCTATTGAATTGTGTGAGTTCCTTATTTGACATTTTAGCTCTCTATCAAACACATGGGTTGCAAACATTTTTTTTTCTTAAACTATAGGTTGTCTTTTTATTGTATTGTTTCATTAGTGGTGAAAAAACGTTTTGTTTTTGTTTTTGTTTTTGTTTTTGTTTTTGTTTTTTCGAGACAGGGTTTCTCTGTGTAGCCTTGGCTGTCCTGGAACTCACTCTGTAGACCAGGCTGGCCTTGAACTCGGAAATCCGCCTGCCTCTGCCTCCCAAGTGCTGGGATTAAAGGCGTGTGCCACCACTGCCCAGTGAAAGAACTTTTAACTTTATTATGGTTTCACTTACTTATTTTCATTTTTGTTGCTTGAAACTTTGGTGATTTTTTTTTTTTTTAAATCAGTGCTAAGGCCAATGCCAAAGGAACATATATCTCTTGCATTTGCTTTACACAATTTCTTGATCTCAGAATTTCTGTATTCATTTCAGTTTTAGCTGGCTATGCTTTGTGCTGTAAGGAAAGCATCCAGGTCTTGTACATGTGTATGTTCAGCTTTTCTATCCCTGTTTATTGAAGGAGATGCCTTTCCCCATTGAGTTTTCTTGGTATCCATACCTGTGGTGGTTTGGTAGGAATGGTCCTCACAGGCTCATGTGTTTGAATGCTTGACCATAGGGAATAACACTATTAGGAGGTATGGCCTTGGAGGAGTGTGTCACTGTAGAGGTGGGCTTTGGGTTTATATTTGCTCAAGCTCCACCCAGTGTGGGACACAGTCTCTATTGCCTTCTGATTAAGATGCAGAACTCTCTGTTCCTCTGACGCCATGTCTGTCTGCATACTGGTGTGCTTCCCACTGTGATGGTAACAGACTAAACCTCTGAAATTGTAATAAAAATTACTTAATCATGTACTTGGGTTTATTTTTGGACTCTGAAGTTTATTCTGCCAGCCTGTCTATCTGATTTACGCCAATATCTCTTTGCCATAAACTTGGCTTTGAACTTTTGAGTTTATAAGCCTCTTACTCCTAAATTCTGGGATTTCAGGCCAGAATACTTAAGTTAAGAACATTTGTTTAATTTTATTCTTTTTTCCTATTATTGAGTTGTGTGAGCTACTTAAATATTTTAGATGTTGAATCTTCATTAAACACAAGGTTTGCAAATATTTTCAGAAAATATGATGCCTCCACCTTTGATTTTCTTCCTTAAGGATAATTTTGGTTATATGGCATCTTTCACAGTTCCAGATAATTTAAAATTTTTTTTTCCTATTATTGGAGCAAAATGCTGTTGTAATTCTGATAAAACTGTGCTAAATAAGTACATCATTTTGGGCACTATAGATATTTTAATATTAATATTCTAACACACGAGCAGAGCATATATTTTTATTTATCTATGTATATATATTAATTCATCAATATTTTACAGGCTTTAATGTATGTATCTTTCACTTGTTAGCTATGTTTATTCTTAAACATTTTATTCTGTTTTAATACTATTATGAAATGGATTGTTTTATTTCCTTTTTAGACATATTATTATTATGAAGAAATGAACGCAATCATTTCTAGATAGATGTTTGTGTTTCATGGCTTTAATAAATTTATTCTTGGATTCTATTGTTACTGTTATCTATGAAATCAGTAAGCAATTCTGTAGAGCATCATGTCATCTGTATACAGGGATAATTTTACCTCTCAAAAGATTTAAGTACTCTTTTATCCTTTTTCTTGTGCAATTGCTGTTGCTAGTATTTCTAATTCTGAGTAGAAATAGTGGAAGCATATTGAACTAATTCTCAGAAACTATGTTTTATTTCCGACTAGAAATGTTAGATGTTTATTATTTTACTATGAACATGCATATTAAAACACCATTTTAAGTACCTTAAGTTTGTACAATAAAATGAATAAGAAAGATCGGTAACAAAGCACAGCAAAGCAAAATAAAATTGTTAAAGTAAAATATCAGAAGTTGGTGTTAAGGAGTAAAAAATTATTCAACCTGACCATGCATTGTTAGTAAGTTGCTCACATCAAATATAGTTATATAAGCAAGTTGTAGTGAACAAATTCCAAAATGTATGCAAAATAAACTTTAAGAAAAGGAGAATGAGGGCCAGGCAGTGGTGGGGTATGCCTTTAATCCCAGCACTTGGGAGGCAGAGGCAGGTGGATTTCTGAGTTCAAGGCCAGCCTGGTCTACAGAGTGAGTTCCAAGACAGCCAGGGCTACTCAGAGAAACCCTGTCTCGAAAAAAAAAAAAAAGAAAGAAAGAAAAAGAAAAGAAAAGGAGAATGAGAGTGCTTATAACAGAGAAGAATGCAATGGCCAGCACATGAGGAAAGGCATTATGCAATAGTAAAGAGGCTCCAGCAGGTTTCAGTAGCAACTCTAAAGGACTCACAGCCCAAAGATCTGACAGTCTATACATAATGGACAGAACTGCGGGGACAAATAGGCAGATCCACAACTAAAGTTAAGACTTCAGCACCCTTCCCTTTTCACCTGCAGTAAGTCATCAAGAATGCAGCACTCAGCAGTACTCTCCTCACTGTCACCCTCCCAGATTGCATCAACATAAAAAGAGTATGCCCTTATCAGTAGCAAAGTCACATTATTTTCAAGTGTCAACACAGTTTACAGCAAAATAGGCCATGTGTATGCCACCAGGAAACACTGGACCAACCTAAAAGTAACTGAAGTAAAATAGACTAATTTTCCCCCTTATAACAGTCCTAGACTCAACTATAAACCAATAAGGGAAACATAGAAGAAAAACCTATAAACACTGGGACCCAACAAACCCCCAAAGAATCCAGGGATTGAAGAGAAAATCTCCAAAAAGGGAACTGGGAAAAGGGGACCAACCAAGTTAAAGTAAAACTGAAGCAAAAATTACCAGAACATATCCAAAGTAGCACTGGGGTGGACATTTAAGGTCTGAAAGGGTTAGGGGAAAAATGTCTAAATTCATGACATAAAGTCTCATCTAAAGAACCCAGGAGTAAAAACAAACTTAGAACCAGCACAAAGAGAAGTATGTTTTGCTAGCTAATTTAACAAGGCTTTGTTTCTGTGGAAACAATCTCTTTGTTTGTTAAATTGGGTTTGGGTTCTGAGGCAGGGTCGCTTTAGTCCAGGTCTTCTGAAACTCACAATGTAGCTAGTATTGCACTTGTGGAAATCCTCTTTCCTTTGCCTCTTGAGTGCTAGGATTCTATGCAAGAGCCAACCTGCCTGGCTTGTTACCAAAGTTTCTGATTAAAATCAACAAAGTATCCTTTACAGTACTGATAACTGATTAAACCATCAGGAAATGGAGCTAAAAATGGAGGTTGACCACTACTGTAATATTAAGATAATCATTATGAATACTGCTCCCTTTTGGACCACACAAAACATCTCTCTGAAATAAACCACAAAGGATGAAGCAATATATTTGTCTTGCCTTTGATTAACCACTGTTCATCTTATGCTAAAGAATAGTGTAGTCATGAATTTAAGTTGGTGTTCAGAGACTAGGTAAATTGTTCTTCATGCTTATGTTCTTGTTTATGTAATCAGCTCATAAAGATACCTTCGCTAGGGGTTCCTAGCTGTGTTGGTTGCAAATTAGAATAATTTAGAGAACTTTAAAATATGTTGGTACCTGGGTGCCATCCAATGAAATTCTGATTTAATTGGCTTATGGCAAAGAGTCTCAAAATACAGTCTCAAATGTGCAGCAGCAGTACTTGGGAACTTGTTAGAAATGCAAATACGTAAGTCCTACCCTGGCCTGACCATCTATGTTTAAACAAATCTTTCCAATGATTTTGAGGCAGTGTGTCTCAAACTTTAATGTGCTTATGACTCTCTTGGGGAATCTTACAATAGTGCAGATTGGGATTGCTGGTTTGGTGTAGAGATTGAGATTATTAATAAACTCCTTGGAGTGCTAATGTGGTAGGTAGTGGACCACAATTTGAATAGTAAGGGTTGTATGACAAATGTACATTTGAATTTATAAAACAAGCTTCCTGCTTTGGAATGCAGCCAAGGTTGAGGGTAACTATATTATTTTTATGAGTATGTCAATGCCCATAACACTTGAATAAACTTCTTGATATTCCATACTTGAGATTGCATAATCATCAAAATATTTACTTTTTGAAAAATGTTTACTTTTAGTTTGTATATGTATGTACGTGTGTATATAATGTGCACACACACACACATGCACACAGCTGTGAGTGTACTACAGTATGAATGTAGAGAACTGCAAGAGTATACCTCTTGGGAGTTGGTTCTTTTCTGCCACATTGGAGGATTTAATGTTCTAATTCAAGTTTCCAGATCTCCAGTCACGGAGTCAGCTGGCTGGCCATTATTATCTTTTAAGTGATGGTTACTAATCCTAATTTTTCTTTAGTTGCCCAGAATCTCAACTGTGATAAATGTATCCATTATTTTCTGGATCTAACATGGAAAGAAATCTTGATTTCTTTAACATGTTTTTGTAGTTATTTAAGAATTTCATGCCTGCTTCATATAACGTGGTTTGACCATTTCACCCCCTAATTTCTTCTTCTTTAATTCCTTTCTTATTCCTTCATGACTTTCTCCTTACTTCATGTGTTTATTTCTTCAGCCTCTTGAATCCACTAAGTCTTCTAAATATGTCCCCGAGTATATGGCAGGCCACTGGACCATGGGCAACCTCTCTAGGGCTCTACCTTGAAGAAAACTTACTCTCCTAGAAGTCATCAATTGCTAATAACTACTCAGCTAGGAGTGGGGCTTTATGAGACATCCCATAATCATGCTGGCTGGCTCTTGTGCAGTTCTTATGCATGCAGTCCCAGACATTATGTGCTAATGTGTGCAATAACCCACATAGGTTAGGGAGTATAATATAGATGTCTTATTTAGAATGGAACACCACTAAGTGTGTTGTTCTCTGTATGATGCTCATTTGTAGGATTAACTATTTGTGATAATTAATCTGTATTAATGGGGATGTACTACAAAAAGAAGCTTTGCTATAAAAGGCTGAGAAATGCACTAGTCATTGGGTATAAATGTAAGAATTTATGGAGCAATTGAATATTGTACCTATTTAAGAGAATATCAATATTAGGTTCTCCACTAGGACTTATGGCTTAGTCAACCCTGGTTATGTATTTTGGGCTCAGGAAACAGTACCAGATATGAGTTTCATCTTGTAGGACAGGTCCTAAGTATAATCAGTAAGTGGTTGGTTACTCCCACAACATTGAAACCACTATGACACTAGTGTTACTTATAACTATTAGTATAGTTTGACAGGTACACTGCTGTATAAGACTATTAACTACCTTTTCTCCCTGGAAACATGAATAGAACTTTTCAGCAGAATGATATATCCAGGAAAGATAAAGTTTCCAGCTCAACCGCAGCTTGATTTCTCTTGTCCTACGATTCAAGTATGTGGTATCTTCAGCAATACAGTCTTATTTTTAAGTTCCATTGGGTAACCAAGGGTATCTTGTAATGTTTGAGGCATCTTGAAACTCCATGATTCAACAACTTTAAAGGATGTAACATATATTGGGCTTTATGATAGTCTATGTTGTCTGGGAGAGGCATTGTCTCCAGGCATAGAGTAACTCCATTTAAACTCCTTTTATGTTTCTGTATATATACATTTTATGAAGTTATGAAGTTTCTGCAAGTTTTCATGTGTTTTTTTCCAAAAGATCTCACTGTAGTTATCCCTCCTCATACTTGCTCCTCTACCATTTCAAACATCAATAAACTTCTCTGTTCCATTTTTTCTCATAAATACTACCTGTGTTCTATCCCCTGTCTTGAACTCTCCAAGAATGGCCTCTTATTGTTTTCCTGATTTCCATGGGTACTCTGATTAAATACATGTGTCTAAGAATTAAAAACTAACACTCTCATATGAGAGATAATATCTTCTGTCTTTTCTGGGTCTCAGTTACCCTATATAAAATAATTATTTTCAGCTGTATACATAACTCTGCAAATTTCAAGATTTCATTTTTTCTTTACAATTACATAATAATTAATTATGAGTATGTACCATATTTGCATTATGTATTCATCCACTGAGGGACAACTAAGCTCTTTCTATTTACTAGCTATTGTGAATAGAGTAGCAATAAACATGGATGAACAAATATCTGTGGTAGGAATGTAGGGTTCTTTGAGCAAATTCCCAGGAGTGCTAAGGCTGTATCCTATGGTAGATCTATTTCTAGCTTTTTGAGGAATATCTACTGATTTTCTTGGTGGCCATACCAGTTTGCACTTATACCAACAGTGAATAGGTGCTTCACTTCACCATAAGCATGCTATCATTTGTTTAAAAAGTTTAAGCATTCTGACTTTATTACGTGAGAGAGAGGATCTATAGAAAATATCAGAGGATGGAAAGCAACTCGCCATTTGCTCATAGATTGGTAGGATTAGTTATTATAAAAATGTCTATCTTACCAATCTAGAGATCCAGTACAAATCTCATAAAAATTTCAATGTAATTCTTCATAGAAACTGAAAAAAAATGCTTAAAATTCATATGAAAACACCAAATCTCAGGATAATCAAACAAAACAATCCAGAACAATACAAGTGCTTCTAGAGATATCCCCATCTCCAATGTGAAGAAATGCCATTTCAATGAAAACGATACCACATTGACATAGACCCAGGCACACCAACTATTGGACTAGAATTGAGTATAAGCCCATTTTTCTTTTCACCCCACTACCACTATTTGCACAATTTATTATATATAAGGATTGTTTTTCATTTCCAGATAAAGATTACCTAATGAGATGAATTATTCACTCTGACATTCTGGAAGGTGGTTAGGCTCCTCTTCATTAGGGAATGTGACCCTTTCACTTCTGCAGAGATTGCCCAGAGACAACTGTCCTTAAAGCATCCCCTCTCATTTCATACACTCTTTTGGCGCATGCTCCATGCTCACCTGTTATGATTTTGTCTAGAAACATTCTCATATGAATAACTTCATGTCCAGTCCAAATCTCTCCATGACAGGTCATTTGATGTACATCTCCAAGTGTACACTTCTTAAAGTCACTTCTAAAAAGTATGGCAGAGTAAAGCTCATTTTCCCTTTGGCAGCTACCTTTCTTCCTGTATTTTCTATATCAGTCAGAGTAATACTTGAGTCTTTCTTGACTCTGTTGCCATTGTTCCTACCCAAACAGGGCTCATTGTGAAGTCTCAGGAATCTCCCCATCTTGAACCAACCCACTCTCCTCTTGGCCCTTCTGCTGCTCTCATGCACGACTGTGTCATTTCTTGCTTAAGTTTTATTGTAGATTATCTAAAATCTACAATTTTAGTCAGCCTGGCATCTCACCCATTTTTGTATGGTATCTAAAGTGTGTATTCTTGGGCCTTCTCATCTTTAGAGCTCTGGTAATTCTTCATTGACCTGAGAATTAGGTCTAAACTCTTTTTTTTTTTTTTTTTAAGATATTTTCTTTATTTACATGTAAATTTCTCCTTTCCTAGGTTCCCCTCTAAAAAAACAAACAAACAAACAAACAAACAAAAACAACAAGAACAAACCTCTGTTGTCTCCCCCCTCCCCATGCCTGCCACCCCACCCTCTCCCACTTATTGACCCTGGCATTCCCCTACACTGGGGCACAAAACCTTCACAAGGCCGAGGTCCTTTCCTCCTATTGATGATCGAATTTGCGATCCTCTACTATATACCTGCTGCCAGAACAATCAGTCCCACCCTGTATAGTCCTTGGTTGGTGGTTGGGTCCCTGGTCTAAGCTCTTTGTTATGACTTAAGCATCACTTATATTTTACTGCTTGCTCACTTTTGGAAGCAACTTTCTACCTTGTACCTGATACTTTTTTTTTGTATGCACTATTTTCTCTGTTTGGTTCTTTTGGCAAGGTGAGGCCTTTTACTTAGAGTACCTTTCTTGCCTAACCTTTTTTCTTTTCCTCCCTCCAAGATACAGACTTTGAACAGATGCTCTCCTTGATCCCACTCTTTCAAGGCTACCATATCCCTACCCCTAGGGCTACAATATTTATCATGAACTTTAACTTCCTATTTACTTGTTGTGTTCCTGAACAGCTTCTTCTAGACAGGGATTATCTTTTTCCCCATGCCCAGAAGCAGTAAGCCTGGTGTCTATATTATATTTTCTACTCAGTACATATTAGTAAGCCAAGTTCCCAGATATGCAAAGGAAGGAGTTGGCCATGGCATCGTGGGAGACCAATGGGAATAACAGAGATCCTGTTATAGGTTGTAGCTTCTTTGTTTCTCACAGTCTTCAGCTTCTTATAATTTAATATTTAGAAAAATATGTAAAATGAACAGAGAAGGATTTTCTAATTAGGCTGAGTGGCCTATTTTCTACCTCGTGGTGTGTCATAACATAATTTTAAAGGATGTCAGTTAACACAAATTTTTAATGTATTCACAATGATGCCTTTTCTAGGTTCCAGTTTCTTTCAGACCCAGAGGAAAATTCTGATTTAACTGACATACATCTACATCTCAAGTTCTCACTTTCTTCCCATTTCAGTTCCTGGGCCCAGTGTGGTGATTCTCTAACATACAGCTAATCAGTGTGAGGTCAGTTGATAAAACACCTTCAGAATTTGTGCAGGCACTGTTCTCTCACAAGTGATGGACTTCTGCTATGCTCTTCAGCCCCGATTCACCCTAGGAGCTGTATTTACAAACTTTGAAGGAAAAGCAAGGTTTCAAATTTTTCAGTTCACTTCCTACATGCATATTCACCTAAGGAAAATTTGTAACTTGAGCCACGCCTTAATAAACAAAGACCAAATACATATATTGGGTGGGGACAACATAGCATTTCCTGGGACCCATCAGTATACCTTTGGATTCTATACCCCAGTCTGAGTTTCACCATTTCCTCCTGATTCAGCTGAGTCACCCTCTCAGAATCTGCTGACAACAGTTTAAAACTGGCATCCATGTTGAGGGTTGTTGAGCCCTGAGTCGGCCACACTTTAATGTGAACTCATGTCTTGTAATTTCTCTTGTAGAGAAAGCCTGGCTATTGAATCCAAGGGGCCTCCTGCTTGGAAACTAGATACGCTTATTCTTGGTTTTCTACATCTCTTTGTGTGCTTCTTTCTGTGCAGAGGTTGCCTGGAGCCCTGTTTCTCATTTCCAGTCTCCCCTGCTCATCTAAATCTTATTTTATGGGGTTACTTTATTTCATCCTCTCCAACAGCTAAGGCAAAGATCATGATGCTTCCTCATTTTTGATATTGTATTTCATTCTCTCAAATTACTTCCTAGTCTTTTAGAGCAGAGGTTGCATTTTTTTTTTCTATTTAGCATGGGAAGTATGGCTTACTGTGCTATGCAGCTCACTGAGTCTATTTAAATACCCTGTGAAATGACACACTGAGCTGTTCTTGTCATGTTATCTAAGGGCTTATCCAAACCAGATTAGTACAGGGAATTCTTTAGGCTACTAAAACATTCTTCTGATATTTTCTGGGACTTCTGAAATTATTAAATAAGAAATTTTCTGGGGGGAATTATGCTTCTCTGGCTCTTGTGAAGCCTATCTTTTTTTTTAACTTACCATAGGACTGTAATGAAAGAATTATAGGATGAAATTATAGGCTTAGAGATGAGAACAAACTGGATACCTTCATTCTTCCTTTAATTCCCCGCTACAGGGAGAAAATTGGATCAATTGGGCTTCTGTAAACATGATCACAGTTGTCTTAGTCACGCTCAGCACTAGTTCCTGGCACACCAAAAGGGCTTTTTGTTCAAATAGATATGTAACACCGGAGAGTGTCTGTGGCAAAAAGAAGTGATCTTGTGCCAATGTTGACATAACAGCCTCCCTGACACTTGGTCACCATGATCTGCATTTCAAGTGTCTTTACCATTCTGATATCAGTAAAAGTGGGTTCTTCCAAAACTCAAAGAAGAAATGCAACCATATTTCTCGCTTGGCAAGCTCTTGAACTTTTAGAAAGAATACTTAAATTAAAGCTGATGTAAAAATGTAGGTGGTAAATATTTTAAAAGAAGGTAACATTTGAAATCAAAATCCAGAGTTTCTCTTCTGGGGTTTTATGGCTCTGCGTATAACAAACAAAGATTGGGTTGAAAGTTGCCCATAGTCCCAACTGGCTTTACTATGCAACCGGAGGGTACAAATTGTCTTCCTGAAACAAACTCCCAGGTAACTATCTCCTGGTGGAATATATATATATATATATATATATACATA
>JADRCD010138969.1:0-12311 GCA_019843815.1 Montemys delectorum | reverse complement strand
TAGGTGCTTCTCAGCCATTTGGTATTCCTCAGTTGAGAATTCTTTGTTTAGCTCTATACCCCATTTTTTAATAGGGTTATTTGGTTCTCTGGAGACTAACTTCTTGAGTTCTTTGTATACATTGGATATTAGCCCTCTATCAGATATAGGGTTGGTAAAGATCTTTTCCCAATTTGTTGGTTGCTGTTTTGTCCTATTGACAGTGTCTTTTGCCTTACAGAAGCTTTGCAACTTTATGAGGTCCCATTTGTTAATTCTTGATCTTATAGCAGAAGCTATTGGCGTTCTCTTCAGGAAATTTTCCCCTGTGTCTATTTGCTTGAGGTTCTTCCCCACTTTATTTTCTATTTGTTTCAATGTATCTGGTTTGATGTGGAGGTCCCTGATCCACTTGGACTTGCGCTTTGTGATATGTACATTTTGTTGTGGATAAAATTTACCTTAAAAATTTAAAATATAGGCTGGAGAGATGTCTCAGTAGTTAAGAACATTGGATGCTTTTGCCGATGACCTGGGTGGGTCCTTACTCAGCACCACCAGAAACGCCAGCTCCAGGTGATCATATATGTGTTTTCATCTAGCCCCTGCAGGCACTGCATGCATGTGGTACACATACATACGTGCGGGGAAGGACAGTGAGTAGATACAGCTGTGAGCTGGTAAGCAGAGTAAACTGCTAACTACAGTCTAGCAGATGAGTGGGTGTGTGTCCACTACACATTTAGGTCAACTTATGTGAAAGTGTGGAGATTTTCGATATCTCTGTCTCTCTCTGTCTCTTTCTGTCTCTGTCTGTCTCTGTCTGTCTCTGTCTGTCTCTGTCTCTGCCTCTCTCTCTCTCTCTCTCTCTCTCTCTCTCTCTCTCTCTCTCTCTTTCTGAAACAAAGCCTCATGTAGCCAGGCTGAGCTTGGATCTTCTATACAGAAAAGGATGGCCTCTTACTTACGATCCTCCTGCCTCTACCTCCTGGGTGCTGGGTCACTACACTCAGTATGTGTAGTGCTGGGAATTGAACTCAGGGTATTGTGTGTGTTATATGAGCACATAACCAACTTGGCTGCTGTCAGACATGAAGCTAGGTGCTTGGGTAGTCCCAGTCTGGTGCTGAAAGTCTGGTAGCTCCCTGGAAAGCCCATGTTGGGAAGTCTCATGTTGGAATGCCCAGGGCAGAAGCAGAGCCACAGGCCCAGACAGTGCCTGTAGTAGTTGTTTTGTCAGAGACCTCTCTGCTCAGGTGAAGCCAGATTCTTGACTGTGCCCCAGAAAAGAATTTCCAGATGAGTCAGTAGGAAGCAGGGGTTGGCTTATCAGGAAACAGCTTTAGCGTAGGGTGTATGGAGAGTGGGCATGGGAGCTCTTAGGAAAGGAATGAGACAGCCACGTGTGAACACACGGGCTTCCTCTGAGAGAATTGTGCTTTTGTTTGTTTGTAGAACATGGTTTTAATATTGAGAATTGTGCTTAAGTAGTATACTGTATTAGTGCCTTCTCAAGTGATGTCTTTGAAAGGGTTTCTGAGAACTTGTCTACTATTTAAAAAATACTTATTTATTTCTATTTTGTATATGTGAGTGTTTGCCTGCACGTATGTGTGCCTGGTGCCTGAGGAGGCCAGACGTGGGCGTCAGAGCCCCTGGAACTGAAGTTCGAGCTGGTGTGAGCCATCACGCAGGTGCTGGGAGACAGCTGCCCTTCCCATCCCTTTTCTACGTTTTCCTTTTTGGAAAATGAGGTCATAGGTTAGCTTGCAAGACACACTGGGTAGGATTGCAGCTGAGACAGTAAAAACCACAGGTAGGGAAGTGAAGACACATAAAGTGCAGGATAACCATACTACAATCCACGGACCCAAAGAAATGGAGTAGTGAGAAGGGCCCAAGGGAGGGTGTGTGAATCTGTAAGCAAGTTAGACATTAGAAACAGAATAGTCACTGGAGGTGGGTGGAGAGAGGAGACAGGGTGGGAGCAGGCTGAGGAGGGGTATAGGGATGGTGATCAGGGGTGGGGGAGGGGCAGGAGAAGGCTGGGTGTGGGACTGGGGCTCATTCTTATTGGAAAAGCCACGGGTGCTTGGCTACCTTCCTACCTTCTCTGTATTCATGCTTAAAGCTTTGCTGTGGTAATTATCATGTAGAAACCCCCTCCTAAAGCTTTACTATACTTAACTATGTAAGAATTACCATGAGAATTAACCATGAGGTCAGACCCTGGAGGTTTTTGCCCAGTACCTGCCAAGATGGTACTGACTCAGGTTTCATTCTTCACTTCCTGAGGATCATCTCCCTGCTGGTTATAAGGCTTGTGGGGTCCCTCGACACCCAACCATTCATCAGGACCCAGTCCTGAAACTCACCCTCATAGCCCTGTGATCCTGCCGACTCAGCCTTGGGCCTTGGCTCTGTGGCCTCCGGCAGCTTTCTCACCCATCCAGTAATGTCTTATCAAACCACTTGTAGTGACTCTTTGAGTTTGCATCAGCTCTGTCTCAACCTTTAGTTAGGATCCTTTGAACCCTTTGACCTCTGTGGTCCTTTAATCCTTTCAAAGCCATTCTGTAACTTCCATATGTACACATATGCAGATATAATTTAATTATTATGTGAAGCATAATCCAAGAGTTAATATTAGTAATTGAGATTGGAATGAAAGACCCCGAGTTTGCCAGTGGCTGGAGATCAAAGGGAATCATGGGTGCTTGTCAAACTACAGCCAACAAAACTGATGCAGCCCATAGATTTGTTATTATTCAACCCATTTCAATGTTGTGGAAAGTCACAAATGTGTCAGTGCATGTTTTGGCACAGCATACTTACAAATCTAGGCAACTGCTAAGTCAGCAGTACCCCTCCAGTCTCTGCTCCAGGTTCCTGACCTGACTCACTTTAGTGATGGCCTCTTTGAGATGAAATTAACCCTTTTCTCCCCAAGCTGGTTTTGGTCAGTGTTTTGTCAGCAGTGGAAACCTAAGATAGGGAGAAGCAGCTAATGAGGGATGACATGCTGTGCTGACTGGGATAGCTATGGGTGCATTGACAGTACTCAACTGGGCACTCACCAGTGTTCAAAGAATGCATTTCATTCAGAAGTAGGGCTGAGCCTGCAGTTGGTAGAGCATGTGCGTCGTATGCATGGAGCCTTGGATGCAAGCTCCAGCATCACATAGAGCAGATGTGCTAGGATGCTTGTAATGCTGGCACAGAGGAGGTGGAGGTGTAGGCTTAGATTTTTAAAAACCTATCTCTAATAAGGGTTCTTGAATGCTTCGACCCCCCTCTTCTAATCCACCATCCAAAGGGAGGGGAGAAAAGATGGTAAATAGGACAAGCGGGTATGGGCCTGTTTAGACGTAGTTCTTTGAGGCAATTCCAATCTCTGGTTGTCAGGAAACCAGCAGTCCAGGCCAGTAGTGTCAGGATAGCAAACTGAACCAGCAGCAGTGGCACGATCCAGGCCTCATTGGCACGAGTCAACGAGAGTGACCAGGGCCAGCCAGGATGACAGGAGAAGTTCTCTGCTGTGCCTCTCTCAATGAAGTGGAGATCATCGAAGATGAAGATGTGAGACCAACAAAGCATTGCAAGGCTAGCTATGCAAGCACACTATCCCTGTCTGTTGAGTCCTGTTTATGTTTTCTCCAAACACCACGAGTCCTTCCATAGGTCTTGCCTCAGCGAAACACCATGTGAATCTCTCGTATCGAAACACCACCCGAATCTGTATCACCTAACCTATCCAGAAACTTGCACTTCATAGAGGCAGGAGGAACTGATAGTCAAAGTCATCCTTGGTTACAGACAGAGTTTATTTGAAGCCAGCCACTGTTAGAGACCCAGTTTTAAAAATGTCTGGAGCGTGTGAGTTTTTCTGCCTGAAGCAAGCAATGTGGGCTATGGAGACTGACAGAGACTGACTGGCACCTGAGTCTTGGACTCTCTGCTCACAAAGCTCTGACTTAAGAGACATGGAGTCTCCATCTACATGAAGATAGAGTCTTGCAGGACAGTAGACTGCTGCATGGTGCCTGCTCCACAACTATCTCTTGGATTTGGGATGGCTCAGTGGATAAAGGCACTTTCCTGCTGAGACTGATGACCTGAGTTTGATTAACTGGTTGGGGTGAAAGGGTTTTGGGTGGTGGGCGGCCTGCTCCATGTGGATTCAGGGGGGCTAGGGAAGGTGGGCTTGGAATTCAAGCCTGAGGGACAAGGAAGCCATAGGTGAAACTACCCCTGTCCCTCAAGTTCCCAGGTTTTGACAGCCAAAACCCAATGGGACCAGGCTGGAAAAAAAGAACAGATGGCTCCCTGCCACTCAGACCTGCTGGTAACTTTTGACAACTCTGGGTGGATCTCTCAAAGGTGGAAGACCTGGCACCCGAGGATTTTTCTGTCTCTACCTGCCATTGCAGGCCTCAGGAACTTGTTCCTGCCTGGATCTCTGGGATAGTTTCCATACACTGGAGGTGGAAGCCACTGAATATCTCAGAGATCTGCTGCTCAGGAAGTCTGAGAGAGCCAGAGCTGCAGACTTGCCTGGCAGGGAAAGGGCTCTTGAGAGCAGTGAGCCGTCCGAATGGTAACTTCTCATCTGCTACAAAGAGTTCAAACTCAGTTCATTTTCAACCCTTCTGGCAAACTGTCTTAAGCTGTTCTGCCAGCTTAAAGGTTGTTAGCTCTGAACTGACAAAGGATCTCATGTTCGTACACTTTGCTGTCTGCTCACTCCTTACTAGGAGGAAGGCGGAACAGGAACCCAGGACAGGAACCTAGGACCCACTGGGACTCTCATGGTGTAAGAAAACTGACTCCGGGAAGCTGGATTGGGACATACACACGTACTGTGTGGAACATACGTGAACACACACGCACGCACGCACGCACGCACGCGCGCGCGCGCACACGCACACACGCACACACGCACACACGCACACACACGCACGCACGCACGCACGCGCGCACGCACGCGCACACACACACACACACACACACACACACACACACAAGCTCACATTGTAAAAGAGTTTCTTTGGCCTACAGTGGGGAATAGAATGTACATTTGCTCCCTCTTGTGGTTGCAGAGACAACTGCACTCGGATGCTTGATTAGTGCTGATCTTGGCTTTGAGAAGCCCCCATCATCTCCTTTATTTACTGCATACATTCCTCTAAATGCTCCCCAATTTTTATTCCAAGACATCTAGGTTCTGAGGAGATGGCTTAGTCTTTCCAGTGCTTGTAAAAAGGAATAAGGACTTGGGTTTGATCCCAGCACTTGGGCACAGTGACAGGTGCCTCTACCTGCTGAGTCACCTAACCAGACCTATGGGATTAAGTTAAAAAACCCTCAGAACAAATACCCATGGAAGGAGTTGCAGAGATTAACTATGGAGCAGAGACTGAAGGAAGGACAAGCCAGCATAAATATAGGTATCTCCTGAGAGGCTCTGACAATACCTGACTAATACAGATGTAGAGGCTCACAGCCATCCATTGAACTGAGTACACGGTCCCCAATGAAGGAGTTAGAGAAAGGTTCTATGGAGCTGGAGGGTTTGCAGCCCCTTAGGACGGACAACAATATTAACTATCTAGTACCCTCAGAGCTCCCAGGGACCCAACCACCAACCAAGGACTATACATGGTGGGACTGATTGTTCTGGCAGCATGTGTATAGTAGAGGATTGCAAAGCTGATCATCAATAGGAGGAGAGGTCCTCAGCCCTGTGAAGGTTCTATGCCACAGTGTAGGGGAATGCCAGGGCCAATAAGTGGGAGAGGATGGGGTGGCAGGCATGGGGATGGGGGGAGGCAACAGGAGTTTGTTCTTGTTGTTTTTGTTGTTTGTTTGTTTGTTTGTTTGTTTTTTGGAGGGGAAACTGAGAAAGGAGAAATTTACATGTAAATAAAAATACCTAATTAAAAAAAAAAGAATTAAAAAAAAACCACCTCAGAAGCAAAGCGTCTTAATAGAAAGTGACTAAAGAGTAGATACGAATGAAAGGTGGATGCAAATAAGTTTACAATTTTTTTTTTTTAGGTAATGTGATGAAAAGAATCTCTCCCCAGCCCCCACCTCTGAGTCTAAGAGAGCATTCACCCAGAGTATTCAAGAAAAGTTGCCTCCCAGTGGGGGCATTGCTCTTGCTGCAGTTAGATGGTGAGAGAGTAGTTATGGAGAAAGACATGGCTGTTCCACGGGTTACGGTTGCTTCACGAGTTGTCCAGACTCCACCTGACCTTGCCGCACACAGGCCCTGGATGCGGGGAGACACAGCAGAGAGAGAATTACGGAGGTATGGGAACCTTTTCTTCACTGCCCTGTAGAGCAAGTCTGCCCTCACCTGGTTGGACAGAGCGGAAAGGGACACAGCCATGGAGTAAACAATCAAAGCAACAACACAAGACCCAAACCCTGCACCACGGCTAGGCTATTTCATCTCAAAGAAAGAAGAATCTAGGTGAAAGGGCAGCCTGCAGGGACACCACCTGTGCCTGTGGCCACCCCCCGGAGGATGTCTAGAAGGGAGAGGGAAGATGGCTTTGAGCCTTGCCCACAGGTGCTCTGCTGTTCCCTTCCAGAGTGTGAGCTTGATCCTCCCTTCCTTGGTGACTCAATACTAGTCAAGAGAGGTGGAGAGAAAGTGATGCGTGTGACTTTGGAGAGCAGGCCATGAAAAGCTTCCTGCTTCTCTCCCAGTCAGGTTTTTGGGGAAGTCCCTTGCTGGGCTGTGGGCACACTTGTTATGTTTTGGATATGACATGTCTTCCAAAGCTTGCTTGTTCTCCAGTCTATGGACTGTGACAAGGCAGTGGAACCAGGGAGGTGGGGCTTAGTGGGAGGAAGTTAGGTCTTTAGGAGGATCCCCTGGGGGGAGCCCTGGGGCTCTGACTTCCTTTCTACTTGCTTCCAAGTTGTTACAAAGTGAGCCATAGTGTCTGTCTTGTGACAGCCTAAAAGCAATAGAGCCAGTGGACCATGGACTGAAAACTCTGAACTCATGAGCCAAAATAACTTTTTTTCCCTTTAAGTTAATTTCCTCAGGCATTTTGTTACATTTTTGTTACAGTGTTACAGTACAACACTTCAACTTCTCAATGGGAGCTTCTACTTAAATCTTCTGTCTCTGTCCTTTCACTCTTGAGTCTGATG
This sequence comes from Montemys delectorum, assembly GCA_019843815.1. Taxonomy (NCBI): domain Eukaryota; kingdom Metazoa; phylum Chordata; class Mammalia; order Rodentia; family Muridae; genus Montemys; species Montemys delectorum. The sequence goes on along the minus strand of JADRCD010138969.1, from coordinate 5,162 downwards.
ATACATATAATTTGTTCTTTGTGCCTCACTAGTCCTCAGTCACTCCTTCACCGGGTCTCTAAGGCTGGACAAGCCAGTGAGCAGCATGCCCCACGGCCTTTGCTTCAATTCCTGCTGCCTCCAGGTTTTTGCCTCAAGTTCCTGCCCTAAACTGAAATCAGTCCTTTCTTCTTCAAGGTGCTTTGGTCATGGTGTTTTATCACACCAATACAAACCCCGACTAAGTCATGGGTTTATTTGGTCATGTGGTATTGCTGTGACAGAGCTAACCACATGTTTTAGGGAGCATTGTGGTGGCCTTTTAGTTTTGGACTGGGGAAGCCATTGAGTGCTCAGACCTCAGTGGACTGATATATGGGAACTTGGAAGACAGAAATGGTAACAGCAGTGCAGATGATGGAGGTGTGGCTTGTGATCGTCCAGAGGGAAGTATGAGAGGCTGATATTTTGAATTAGAATCTGTAGCCTGGTTACCTGAAGCTTGTGGGTCCCGAAAGCTGTGTGGCTGGGGGTGCCAGCCTGGAGCAAGAACGAGGCTGAGACTTGTCTTGAGACCGACAGGAGTAGGACTGTTTTCTTCCTTGTTCTGGGCCTGCATCTCCCAACACTTGTCAGCCTTATGACCTCCCACCTCGGCCACCCCTGAGGTAGTCACAGAGCCTGGTAGCCAAATTACACGTCAAACGTCCCCTCTTCCTATAAGGACATGTCCAGCAAGCACCTGGAATTCGTCTTCATGCAAATGAAGCATTTCTGGTACCTTCGCCCTGGCCAATAATGTACACTCACCCCGAAATCCCTCTACCCACTCCTCCTCTACTCACTCCCCAAAGTTGTTACCCCTAATAATAAGGTTTTGAAGGAGTAAAGGGATCTTGGGGGAACAGTTGATACTTGTTTTGGCAGGACCTGAGTCCCTGAAGAGAGTCTGGGAGAAGGCATTGGTGAAGGTGTAGCTTCAATTGTAGTAGAAGTCCCAAGGATACAGAGATCATGGAGAAAAGCTGAGGCTTGGCCCTGTGTGGCAGAGTCAGAGTCCCCAGAGAGAGCCCAGGAGAGGCTGTTGGTGAAGGTGCAGCCAAATGGCTGTGGAGATGCCAACATTTTGAAGATGCCAGTTTCATACTGGGGTGGCCACCAGGGATGTCAGCAGCTGTGAAATGTCCCTTTCCTAAGCCTCAGAGAGGCACTGGCTGTCCGGTGGCCAGCCCTTTAGAGCCTAGACCATCATAACTGAGCCCCAGAAGTCTGGGACTGAGCTGTACCTGTTAGACTGCGATTTCTGTTGGTCTGACTCTAACTGCACCCTGTTTCTTCCCTCTTGGAGTAAGAAAGGGTTTAACTTATTTTTAGTTTTACAGTGTTTGGAATTTTAGAAAGACTTCCGATATTTTAGAGAGACTGAACTTTTAGAGTGTTGGAATTTTTAAAGACTGAGACTTTTAAAAGTTCGAATATTCTATATTGTGATACTTAATGTTTACATGCCATCTTGGGGAAAAATGAGAAAGGAAACATTTTAGTTGAATATTGATGAATCTGTGCGTCAAGCTGACCAAGGGTCAGTTGTGCTGGTTAGCAAGCTAGAGTCATTTGGGAAGAAGAACTCTCAATTGAGAAACTGCCCCTCTAGTTCATTTTCTTGATTAATGATTAATGTGGGAAGGGCCAGCGCATGTGGAGAGGAGGGGCAAGGCCAGCCCGGGCAGGCAGTCCTGGAATGTATAAGAAGGCAAGCTGAGGTGCAATTCAGTAAGCAGTGTTCCTTCATGGCTTCTGATTCCATTCCTGCTTCCCTTGGATCCTTCCCTGGCTTCCTTCACTGATAGATTTATTGGATTTATAATCTGTTAGGTGAAAGAAACCCTTTCCTTCCCAAGTTGCTTTTGGTCATGGTGTTTTAAGAAAAATAAAATTTAAATATCTATCTATCTGTAAATGTGTATGAATATTTTACTTTCACATTGTACATATGTGTACCATGTACATGCTTGGTACACATCTTCTATTCTGAGGGCACTGAGTTTTTTGGAACTGGAGTTATAGATGGCTGTGAGTCATCACGTGGGTTCTAGGCATCAAACCCACATCTGTTAGAAGAGCAACACATGTTCTTAACCATTGAGATATCTCTCCAGGCCCTGGCCATGGTGTTTTACCACAGTAATATAAACCTCAAGAAAGACATCTGGGATCCCCAGCCTGAGATATAGACCTGAGCCATATATGTCTGTACACACCCTGCCCAGCTCTTAGATATCTCCTTCATTTGTCACATCACTTTTTGTGTGGTAATACTGTGTGTGAACATCTATGACTGAGTGCTTATCCACTCCCAGCTTCCTCATGTATACTTTGTGAGAACAGGGAGGCAGTCACCCAAAATCCCCATTCATCCAGACCCAAGCCCACAGCTGTTTGATAACTCTCATTCCTGTGATATGAGATGTCCAAATGACTATCTAGTCAAGACTCTCTGGAGCCTCTCAAGTGACGGGAGGAACAGAAAGCCCCAGTGCAGAAGAAGAACCATTTTATTTAGTGATGAACATGGAATATTCTTCAAGCCTGAGAAAGGAGGAGAGCGGGTTCCTTGAGAAGGTGGCCATACCATTTTCCAGGATATGGGGCCCCCTTCTGTGAGCCATGTAAGCTGGGCAGGAGGGAGTGGACAGAGCAGCAAGAAATGGTTCTGTTGGGAGAAGAGTTCAATCAGGAGAAAGACTGATGTCAGTGACTCTCACTAGTACTGTCCTACTAGGAATTGGCCCTCTGAAGAGACAAGAGCATGCTGAGACACCAGGCTATCTCTATGGCTCCTTGTGCATGTGTTTGAGTGTGTGTCTGTTTAACCACAGAGACTTGGCTAGTGAGTCTGTATATGTGTGCCCCGTGGATGAGGGTTTGACTGTCACATCTATGTGCTGGAGTGTGTACCCATAGCCACATATATTTTTCTCTTTGAAGCTGTATATGGCTCCAGTCCATCTCCCATCTGTCAGTTATTCTAGGGACTAGATGCATCTCTGTGTGTCTACGTTCACATTTGTCCCTTTCCTTGGGTATTGCTATAACTCGGATCTAACATCTTTTCCCCAGACCCATGTGTTAAAGTCCCTCTGCCCAGAGTGGTAGCACTGGAAAGCTGCTGTGTGCACTGCTGTCTCAAGATCCTTACTTCCCTGTCCTAGAGGACAACAGCACATCCACAAATCCTGGAGAATGGGAATAGCATTTACCATCGTGGCAGAGATAGGTCCTTTCTTGGAAAGATTAGGCCTTAATGACAAATTGTACTCCACGCAGCAGCACATCTAGAAAAGAAATGGCTAAAGTTGTAATCTGGAGGAGAAGGAGGCCAAGGAGAACCTGAGTGCTTCCTGAGACTCTGGAGCACCAGCCATGTTCACCACACCTAGACATGTTGAGAAGCATTAGTTCCCCTGCCCCCAGCCAGCCCAGCCGCTTTCAGGTCAGGCTAAGTAGGAAAGAGACACTACCTTAATCTCATCTGGATCATTCATGGAAATAAAGACACCTCAATCAGGGAGGGGGGGTGGCTAATAAGACCTGGTGGTTCCATGGGGCATAGGTACAAAACTTAGGGGAAACGGATGCTTCCTTAGAGGGAGAGGGGACTTGGAAACGGCACTTACCAGCAACATCATGTGCTAGGGTGACATCCAAGAGGCTGAGAACCCCATTGACCACAGGACACACCTGACCCAGGGTAGAGAGGGGAGTTAGGCACAGGACCTCCTGCAAGGAGACCCTAGGAGAAGCAGCATGCTCATTGTGGGATACTTTCTACAGTCCGTAAGAAGTCAACCAAGGTGTTTGGAGGAGGGTTAACACAGATAGCCGGATCACAGGACAGACAGAGTAGCTCAGCCTAAGAATTTTAAGTCCCATGGAGTAGGGGACTGTCACTTACCACACCCTGTATCAGGCCAGGAATGACTCTAGTCAAGATGTCTGTGAGACTGTCTATAAGGTTTTGCAGGGGCCCAAGTCTGGAAGAGAAAAGGCATGGATGCGACTCAGAGGCTTGGGGTTGGGCTGGAGAAGTTCAGTAGTTACTACGCACACTTATAGCTGAGGCCAGGCCTTCCCTACTTCTGTCCATGGCAGATGAATAGCAAGGATCCTAAATGAAGAGAGTTCCACCCAACCCAGTGGTGCATGCACAGAGGAGCACAGAACAAATACACGTCAGGGACAAGACTGTGGAATCCATGAATGCATGAAAAGTACTTACAATGTAGTTGTCATGGAGACTTGATGAAACAATTCATGCGAAGCCCAATATATATCTATTCAGTAAATTTGGGCCATGATATGGACAGGCCCTACACACTATGTATACTTGGGCCTTCCCATATGACAGGCAACTGAAACAAGCAATCAAGATGGGCTCTACATCTAATACCTCTTAGTAGGATTCTATTAATAATCTCATATAGTCTTGTGTTATAGGTAAACAAGGTGGGACCAAATTGGAGGAACACTGATCAGGTTCATGTCAGAGGCTTTCTGGATCTCCCCATCAGGTTATAAAAGGTGGTCTTAAACCTTTTTCTATATGGCCTAGCCAACATTAAATTGGCTATTTTGGTTTAGTAAGGGGTAAGTAACCATTTATTTATCCATTTACTTATCTATTCATACACCTGCCTATACATCTGTTTCCTATCCACCAAACATTTTACCATCCATCCATCCACCACCCATTCACCCACCTACTCATCCATTCATCCACCCATCCACCCACCTATTCACCCACTCATCCATCCACCCATCCACCCACCCATCCATCCACCCACTCACCCACTCATCCATCCATCCATCCACCCACTCATCCACTCATTCATCCATCCATCCACCACTCATCCATCCATCCATCCATCCACCATCCATCCATCCATCCATCCATCCATCCATCCATCCATCCACTCATCTATCCATCCATCCATCCATCCATCCATCCATCCATCCATCCATCCATATACCCATCCATCCACACTTCCTCCCCCAACATATCCTTCTTCCTGTCCTCTTACTCATTTATCCTTCCTTTGTTCCATCTTTTACCCAACTATCTCTGGGTAGGAGAAGCCCACCCTTTGGCCTTACCTATTAAGCAAGGAGATACGCAAGGTGCC
>JADRCD010138967.1:0-21309 GCA_019843815.1 Montemys delectorum | reverse complement strand
TGTGTGTGTGTGTGTGTGTGTGTGTGTGTGTGTGTGTGTGTGTGTGTTGCTGGGAATGGAAGCCAAGGCCTCTGAGAGCTAAGCACACAGCAGACATACCCAGTCAGCCAAAGCACAAGAGGAGTTTGCTCTGTGTGTGTGTCATTCATGTAGTGTGCACTCCACTGTGTTTCTCCTTGGTGCCTGTGTGATGGGATTGGGTAAGGCCACAGGGCACTCAGGGCTGCAGAACACTGCCTAGCTTAGCAGTTGGTCTCCACTCTGCAACTATGTCACCTTTAGTGTGTCTGTAGTCACCAGTTCTAATGTGTTATGGACCACCTCATCCTAGCCAGTTCTAGCCATAGGGACCTTATTTCCTTATCACTGAAGGAGTCTGAGGAGCAGACACTATGGACTAGGCCACCTTTAGCCTAGGCAGTGAGTGTCTGCTCACTTGGCTTCCCCTTCCTCTCCCCTGCTGAGGGACTGGGGTGTCTTCAACTCACTCAAGAGCTGGGTAAATATTTGCTGGATGAATGTGGCATTTATTGCCACTGGCAGATTACCAGCCCTCCCTAGGGCTTTACAAAGTAAAGGCTGTTTGTATCTTTGTTCAAGCAAGGCCAAGCAAACATGAAGCTGGGCAGGGCGCTCTTCCTCTCATGGCTCCTACTGCCATCTGCTCACCTCCAAAAGTGCCTCTGTGCCCCATCACGCCTGATGAGACCAGAGCAGGGGACAGTAACCAGGTCCCCTGCAGGGACTGAGGTAGCTCAGAGGCTTTGTGCTCCATGCAAGTGTGCTGGAAATGTCCTGCTACACCCTCTGGTGGTATGAAGCAGCAGGCTAAGCAAGGCACAGAGAGCAAGCCAGTAAGCAGCACTCCTCCATAGCCCCTGTATCAGGTCCTGTCTCCAGGTTCCTGCTGTGATTTCCTTCAATGATGTGCTGTGATGTGGAAGTATAAGCTGAAGTAAGCTCTTTACTCACTGTCTTAGTCAGGGTTTCTATTTCTGCACAAACATCATGACCAAGAAGCAAGTTGGGGAGGAAAGGGTTTATTCAGTTTACTTCCACACTGCTGTTGATCACCAGAGGAAGTCAGGACTGGAACTCAAGCAGGTCAGGAAGCAGGAGCTGATGCAGAGGCCATGGAGAGATGTTCCTTACTGGCTTGCTTCCTCTGGCTTGCTCAGCCTGCTCTCTTATAGAACCCAAGACTTCCAGCCCAGGGATGGCACCAGCCCTTTGATCACTAGTTGAGAAAATGCCCCACAGCTGGGTCTCATGGAGGCACTTCTCTAACTGAAGCTCACTTTTCTGTGATAACTCCAGCCTGTATCAAGTTGACACACAAAACTAGCCAACTTGTTTACTGTCATGGTGTGTTATCATATCTGTAGAAACCCTAACTATACACTGGCTTCCATGAGACAGCACTCCAGATGCAGTGAATGGTAGGCCTACGGTAGCTAACAGTGTGGGCATGGAGGAGCTCAAAGCACCTGTGTGGGTTGCTGCTGAGCGAAGCCCAGGCAGTGCTCAGAGCTTCAGGAAGGCAGTGATGTGACATCACTGACCTGTAGTCACTCAGCTGAGAAGCATGGAAGGCAGGACTGGAAATCCACGTGGGATCTTGAGCAAGTGCACTACAGCAAGACCCCTCGGTGCCTCTTGGGGGCCCTGGCTGAGGCATGGCTAGTGGATCTTGTGTTTGGCTGTCCCAGGTCAGCAGCAATGCCCACCCACTCAGGCAGGTAAGCTGCTTCTGGCTTGAAAACCGTGTGGAAGGGAGAGCTGGGCTGGGTAAAGTTAGCCAGGTAAACAGTGTCCCCACCTGTGAGGTAGGCAGCCCAGATCCCAAAGGTACCCAAGGTTATGACAGTGTGGTTGCACTGCATGAGCAATGCAATGTCCTTGGCAGGTGATCCTTGAAGGCCATTGCCAGCAAACACCACGTCCCCTCGGGAGGCAGTGATGCTTTGCCGGCACCAGGCCATGTCATCACTGGTGACCACAAAGACTGGAGATGAATAGCGTGCCCGGAACCTGTCCAGGGCCTTTTCCAGGTAACCTCGGTCAGCCACCACGCCCTTCCACACCTTGGGCATGACATGCACATAGTCCCCTCGGCGCACATGAACACCCACAAAGGTACTCGGCTGGCTCCCATTCACCCGCAGACTCCGCAGGAAGGCCTGGGCCTCCTCACGCACGTGGTCGTGCAGGGTGAACTCCTTCAGGATCTCTGGGCGCAGGTGGTGGTAGAAGGTCCAGGAGCACGGGTATCCAGTGAAGCGCACATAGTGTCCCGGGATGTGGCGGTAGCGCTCCTCCATCCAGTCGTTGAGATGGTATTTCTGCCATGGGATCCTTCTGGCTGTGTGGCTGTGCAACACCGGGAGGCTGATCCTAAAGATGGGGGCTAATGTGCTGTGCATGGTCGCAGGGATGAAGGCAAGCCGTCCGTTCATCCTGGCCAGTGCAAACAGCGTGGCATATTCACCCATCTGGTTCCCTAGCCGGCCTCTGACATTGATGGTGAACATGCCCTCCTGAGGCAGGTGTCTTGAGGGTAAGACCACAAGGGCTGGTGAGGCCCATGGGGCAGGGACCAGACCCAGGCGCTGGTGGCAGTGGAAGATGGTAGACACCACGAAGATCACAAAGAAGAGGTAGAAGGTGGAGAGAGGTGGGCAGATGGTCCTGAGTCCTTGGAGCACTGTAAGAGAAGATGAGAGTCAGGAGGCATGGCAGGGGTCGGAGTCTTTTACCCAGCCCATCTAACTGTCCACTGAGCATGTGGTGGCGGTCTAAGAGCATAGTCATTCAAGAAGTGTTTCTGTCTGGCTCCAAGGCCAGCCCCACCCTTTACTAGCAATGTGATGGGTTTTAGTGTACCTCTCTCAATCTTTTTGTCACCTGTCCAATGAGTATGACTAGGTATAATCACCTAAAATTACCAGTTAACCATCTCTTACCTGATTGCAGCCATTCCCATGATCCTAACAGTTACTTCAGGGAGGACATGAAAACTTGGTGTGCTACAGTAGCCCCTCCCTATTCACAGTTTGACCTTCTAGAGTTCCAATTACTTGGGGCAAGTGTAGCTTGAGAATATTAAGTGGGCCTGAAGAGATGGCTCAAGCGGTTAAGAGCATTGACTGCTCTTTCAGAGGTCGTGAGTTCAATTCCCAACAACCACATGGTGGTTCACAACCATCTATAATGAGATCCGATGTCCTCTTCTGGTGTGTCTGAAGACAGCTATAGTGCACATAAAATAAATAAATAATGCTTTAAGAAAGAAAGAAAGAAAGAAAGGAAGGAAGGAAGGAAGGAAGGAAGAAAGAAAGGGAGAAAGGGAGAAAGGGAGAAAGAAAGAAGGAAAATATTAAGTGGAAATTTCCAGAAGTAAATAATCTATAAGTTCTAAGTTTTGTGCAGAGGATGATGAACTCTTTTAACACCCACCCTACCCTACCCCCACCCCAGCTCTGGTGAGTCATCCTTGATCCAATGTATCAGGCTGTATGCTCTACACACTTTGGTCACTGAGCTGTTATCCGGCCCATTGTGTTCCGGCTAGCAAGATGACTCAGCCAGTAGAGGCACTTCCAGGCAAGCCTGATGTCCTGAGCTCAATGCCTGGATGCCCCAAAGTCACTCAAAGTGAAGGAGACAATCAGCTCCTGAAAGTTAACTTTCCCTCTGAAGAGATTTGCAGCACTATGCTCCAGTTAACCCTTACCTCATTTCATAATGGCTCCAAAGGACAAGAATAATAATCATAGAGATTTGATACATCAGAGAGGCTCCTTTAAAAAGAAAAACCTAACAGAGGTTGTGCAGTGATGACCTGCACCTTTCATCCCAGCACTCGGGAGGCAGAAAGAGGTGGATCTCTGAGTTCAAGGCCAGTCAGAGAGAGTTCTAGGATAGCTAGAGCTACACAGAGAAATCCTGTCTTGAGAAAACACAAACAAAACCAGAGAAACTAGCAGGGTACACTGAGTAAAGGGCGCTTTCACCCATCCATGGAGCTCTTGTCTTAGCACCGTTACAGTTACTTTGCTCAAGCCATTTCTTACTGTGCTGGATTTATAAGCTCTACAGGAATTTATGGAAATGGAAAAGCGTATAGGTCTGTGCACTGCCTATGATTTCAGATGGCAACTGTGGGCCTGCAGTATACCACATCACCAATGGCTGTACTTCTAATATCCTCCCATTGTGCCCAGCCCACCAGGAATGACTGCTTCTGGTACACGTCAGCTGCTAGTGGGCTAGGAGAACATGGGAGGGGCAAAAGAAAATTTTCCACTTGTGCATTACAGAGGCCGGAACAGGTCGTGGTTACACAGATTAGACTTGCCATATGTGGTTTTGCTTCCTGTGGGCTCAGCTTCATTGTTCAGCTTAATCTCTGAGCCTCAGTTTCTTCTTTTGTAAGATGAGACTGGCCATCATACCCATAAGCATTGCATTCTCTCATTCTCTGTGTTATAACAGATTCAAGCTGCCCAGAGCTCCTGACTCTGCAGCTCTGGGTAGACCTGTGCCTGCCAAAAGCAGTCAAATATAGCAAGTGAGACAAGCACCTGCTTCTGGGCCAGGACTCGGGGGATGGGCAATGCCAACTTCCTGCTTCTGAAACACTGTATAACAGAAGGTAGGCCTTATCAGTTTGGCCTTTATATGTAGGTCTGTGTTCAGCCTGTTTTCTGGTAATTGCTTCACTGGGATAGAATTTGCATACCAAGAATCCACCCATGGCCAGGCAGTGGTGGCATACACCTTTAATCCCAGCAATTGGGAGGCAGAGGCAGGCGGATTTTTGAGTTCAAGGCCAACCTGGTCTACAGAGTGAGTTCCAGGATAGCCAGGGCTACAAAGAGAAACCCTATCTCCAAAAACAAAACAAAACAAAACAAAAAAGGATCCACCCATGTCGGTGTCCTCCTAGTTCCACTAGTGTGGCCTCTAGTGTGCTCAGAGCTGACTAATACCTGCTTTAACCCAAAGACTGTGAACCCACAGCCCTGGCTTGGGTCCCACCTGCTACCTGCTAAGCTGGTTTTGACTCTGTGACTTGCTGAGCCACATGGTTAGTACATGGAAGTGTACAGCATTGGGTCTGGCAATTCCCACTCATCTTCAGCCTGTCACTACGCTAGCTTATATGGGTTACTTTCTTTCCTGCCTGTTATGGACAGTTCTGTTATGGCTCACAAGGTGTCCATGTGGATGCTTTTTGGTTCCCTTGAGCACCTGTCTGGGGTGGCACTGCTGGGTCGAATGTGGCCCTGTGGTTGCTTGTTTCGGGAAGCACCAGCAGTATGTTAGAGTCCTATTTCTTCATCTGCTTTCCTTTGCTGTTGACCGGCTGTGGTGGGCACCGTGCAGTGCACCCTCGCTCAGGAGACCATGGTTGTAACCTGCAGGTTCTGCCTTGGCACCGCTGGACTTGTGTGGACTCTGATATGCACAACTCATCTATGCTGGTTAGTTTTTCTCATCAACGTGACATAAATTACCCGGGACCGTTCCGACTGAGAAAACACCTCCGTCAGATGGCCTGTGGGAGGATTTATAGAGGCATTTTCCTGATTAATTATTATGGAGGTCCGGCCTCACCATGGGCAGTGCCACCTCTGGGCAGGTGGTCCTGGATTATAAAAGAGCAAACCACAGAAAGCAAGCCACTAAACAGCACGGCTCCATGGGCTTCACTTCAGTCCCTGCCTCCAAGTCCCTGCCGTGAACTCCTGTTCTGACTTCCACTTATGATGGGCTGTAAACTTCAAGCTAAAATAAATCCTTTCCTCTCCAAGTTAAAAAAGACTAAGGCACCACCCTAAGGCAGGGTGAGCAACCTCTTCCTCTCTTAAGAGTCTCTCTATGTACCCAGACTCCAGCGCTCTCAGGGCCCCGCAAAGTCTTCAGGTGTCTGCTCCACCATACCGATATCTGCTCTCTCCTGTTATTCTCTGTCCAAGCCTCAGCTCCTGTATCCCAGGGCCTTACTTTATTATTAACCTGACCACTTCTGGAAGTCTGAACATTCTTGGAGTTTAACTAGGGTTCCCAGAAAAGCCTGGCAACTCTGACTACAGGACACAGCACATCACACATACCAGGTCTCGCGGAAATACAACTCTGGCACTGCACTGCTTCGTCTGCTGCAAAGCAAATCCATCCTCCCCTACCCCAGCTCCTTCTTTTCTCATCCCAGTCATTTTCTTTTGTCTCCTGGCTCTCCACCCAACTCGAAGCGGATCTCCCAGCCTAGCCAGAGCACCACGGAGCAGAGCTAGGCCAGAGAACCCGGGCAGAGAGGAGAAAGGGCTCAAGACAGCGTGCAGCTTCGGGAGAGGGACTGGACCTCCTGGTGAAGTGGACATCCTGGAACATTTCCTGGTAAAGACAGCTGCTTTGGGAAGTGCCCGTTACTACCATCTTGAGGTGAGGCCCAGCCTTCATCCGGCTATGCCAAGAGCGCCCTCTGGAGGCTGTTCCACCACAAAGCCTGGAAGACGCAAGAGTGGAGGCTGTGCTACCCACCTCCTTGGCCTGAGGCTGCAGAGACCCTCCACCAGAGTTACTGTGGAGAGCAAACAGCTTGAGCTCTCCCAAAGCCAGGCCCTGTGAGGGTTAAGGTCTTGATACTTGGGGAGCTCCATAGCACCCCTGAATTGAGGACCAGCCACTTCCTGGATGGGCTTGGCTCTCCCATAGCGGATGCCTTCTGGGGGTAATCCCTCCAGCCAGCTCAGGCACCCTGAACAAAGTGAGGAGGAAAGCTTCCTCTGGAGACTTTAGGGACTTACCATGCTAGGCAGGCAGGACCCTGCAGCAGACCCAGACCTTCTCTGGATGGCCTAAAGGCACAGCACCTTCCTGCTCCACAGCGAGCCATTCTCAGTTGTCTCAGAACAGACCAGCTTCCTGTCTTTCTGTCTAGAAGGTGGCCTGATAGTGCCAAGGCTGGGGCAGACCTGGGAGGTTCCATGTGTCACCCTATGGCTCATACAGCCCTTGCTGGGTTCTCGGATGTGGGGTCTATTGGCCCGAGCCTTCTCTTAAAGCTTACTCCTCCCACATCTGCAGGTCTTGTAGCTCTCATTTGTCTCTGTCCCTGCTCCTTAAGATCCTCAAATGTCACCTGGCAGTATAGAGGGATCTCTTACTTCCAGGGCCCCAAGTCTTGTCCTGGGTGGGTTCTACACACTGACAAGACAGTAGCTGTGAATGGAATGGATGCTCAAGAAAAAAAACACATATACTCTTGCCTTGCTCAGAGGGAAGCCACAACACTCAGATATTCAGAACACAACAGTTGTGTAAGTGCTTCAGGCCTTATCCACTAGTCCGGGGGTGGGGGGCAGGGGGGGTGCCTTTGGCCTTTGCTACCTTCTTTTCTTCCCCAAGTTCAACCAGACTGAAAGTATTCTCCACTGCCCTCCTTGCAGACAGCACTGGCCTCTGGTTTCCCCTGCAGCTGGTCTAAGGCTGGGAATTTTAGAGCTTGAAAGCAACTGACCTTAACACTGAGTTAGCACATGAGAGGCAGGAGGCTGCAGGACAGGGAGAGGCTGGCTGACTTGGGGTCAGCCAAAAGCAGGGGCTAGCAAGCTAAACTCCCGAGGTAAGAGGGGCTGTGGCAAGTGGGAACAGGCTAGGACTCCATTCCAAGGACCCCCAGCTGCAGCTGTACCCCTACCTGCTTGGATCCTTCTAGGCCAGCTTGTTCTGGGCCACCAGGCTGCAAGCCTGCTGGGGGCGACAGTGCTCCTGTTCCACGCAGTCTCGGGTGGCATGGCTGGCAAGGGTCCCTGTGGGAAAGCATTGCTGCTGTTGGCTAGGGTTTGGGGCGGGCAGCAGCGTTGGATTCTGCGGGCTCTGCTTTCAGCTCCCGCCCAGAACCCCCACTAGCCTGGGCCTGAGAACAGCCACTCTCACGCCTCCAGAGAGCCCACCAAGTGTTGCTCTACAGAAGAGTGTGGGGATGCCGGACTACAGGAAATTCTTTTCTTCTCCAGGCAGGTTTGATCAATGGCTGGGCCCTAACAACTAGGTAGGAGGTGCATGCTTCTGAGGGGCAGGCAGGTGGGGTCCCTTATAGATCCCACTGGCCCAGCAAGGCTATGGGCCTACAGAGTTTGGCTGAGCCTACCACTGAGAGGTAAAAATGCTGTAGGCCCAAATGGGTAGGGGCTAGTTTCTGCCTATCCTTCCCCTCCCAAAACAGAGAATTCACAGCCTGGTACTTCACAGTGTTAAGAGCCAGAAGGTGGGACCCTGAAATTACTTAGCAAGAAATGTGACTGGGGGTGGGGATGGGGGCTCATCAATGCTACGTTATGGGTGCATAATGGCTCCAGACTCCTGGGGGGCAGGGACCACGCCTATGGATTGGGCGAAGGAGGCACCCTGCATGGGAAATGTCAGTGTAGCACAGGGCTGTGAGGTTCAGAGGTAAGGGTACATGCATGGGGCTCAGGAAAGTCTCAAGATCCCTAGTCCTAACAGGGCGGAGTTGGGAGCCTTAGTCCTCTGGCTCCTAACACTCCCTGGGCTCTGGATTTCTGGTTTCTAAGTGCCTTGGCATCAGGCACACACCTTATGCCACCTCCTGCTATTTTTCTTTCCTCCCATATTATCTATACCTCAGTATCAGCTTCCCCATCTGCTCTGGGGGTGGGGGGGCCTGAGCGCTGTGGGGAGTGTAGGGATTTGGATCCAGGTCTAAGATTTGGGGTGGTAGGTGGGGCCACCTCCCAGCAAGTTCCAGAAATGTAAGTGCAAGGTCCCAACAGGTTCCTTTAGAGGCCTAAAGGAAGGTCAGGCTCTGCCTCCCAGTACCTGAGGGATCTGCTTTCCAACTCCAAGGAGGTGTTGGTTTCCAGCTCCATCACCACAACCTTCCCTCAGCTCTCTTGTCTGGCTATACACCTGGAGGGGAAAGGGTTAAGGGTGGAGGGCTGGGGTAGGTGGCAGAGAGGCCAGTGCTTTTTGGCAATAATCCCCCTTCCGTGCCCTGGGTGTGGAGAACAAGGTTAGAACCCCATGTGGGAAAGGCTTCCACTCTGGCCCACGTGGGCTAAGGCCTCCTCTTCTGATTTCCTGCCAGGCAGCACCAGCTCTCCTCTCCCTCTTGAGCCTCTTCCTGTCTTGCCCCTGGGCTTTCATGCCTGTCTCTGAGCCTACCTGCTCATCCCTCCCAGCCCCAGAGAATCCTAGCCTCATGCCATCCCACTACCCACCCCGGACATTCTGTCCTGTGCCCTGCCTGTCTAGCCCTCTGGCTTCCTCGGAGTCTGTTGGGTTCTGCTCCTCTTCTCCGTGTGTGTGCGTCTTCCCTCAGCCAGTCTCCTCCATCTCTTCCTTGACTCACTCTCCTAGGTTTTCACATCTGTTGCTCCTGCTGGCTCCTCAGCTACCCTCACCCTCTCCCCAGGGCCTCTACCCCTCGACACTGATGGATAACTTTGGGGTGTTAAGCTCTGGATTAGTTCAGGCAAAATTCTCGATTTTGCTTGCGTTCTTTCCCTCTGGGTTATGTAAACAGTAATTCTCCCCAGATGGAACTATTTTCCTCGCTTCAAGGCAGCTGGGGAGGGGGCTTAGGCAGGACCTGGAGGAATGCAGGGTCCAGAGGAATCCTCAGCAGGGTGGAGACCGACTGACCCCATCTGCCACCTCTGTCTACAGGTGCGGGCTCTGCTGTGACCATGCCTGTTGCCCTCAGCCTCTTGCTCCTTAGTCAGGCCTCCTCAGACCCATGCTATGACCCAGGAGGGCGTCCTCGCTTTTGCCTTCCACCAGTGACCCAGTTGGTTGGCAAGGCAGCAGCCCCCTGCTCTCAGACCTGTGCTCTTCCTGCACCCAGCTCTGGCCCTGCCTGCAATGGTAGTCTGACCCTGGACCTGGACGGCTCCTTCCTCTTGACATCTGTCACCCTGCGTTTCTGCACTGCAGGGCCTCCAGCCCTGGTTCTTTCTGCTGCCTGGGCCATTGGGGGCCCCTGGAGACCACTATGGCGCAGGCCTGCCTGGCCTGGGGCTCTGGGAGGCCCCAAGAAGGTAACCTTTCACTCCCTGCCAGGCCCCAAGACCAGGATAGTGGCCAGCTACCTCCGTGTGCAGTTTGGGGGAAAAGCAGGGCTGGTGACCACTGGAGTAAGAGGCCGCTGCCAGTGCCACGGCCACGCTGCCCGCTGTGCCACTCGGGCCCAGCCCCCACGTTGCCGCTGCCGCCACCACACCACTGGCCCAGGGTGTGAGAGCTGTCGCCCATCCCATCGAGACTGGCCCTGGCGACCTGCCACACCCCAGCATCCTCACCCGTGCTTGCGTAAGTCGTGGGTCTTGCCCCCAATCCTTACCACCACTTGGCCCCCCGGGACAATATGCCAACATGCATTGGCCCCTTGTCCCAAAGCATGCGGAGTGCTCCCTTCCCTTCAGAAATGCCTTTCCTTGCTTGCTCTCACAGTGTGCTATGGTCTGGTTCTCTTTCCTTATTTGCCAAGTGTGTCAGACACACAGAGAAAAACACACACACACACACACACACACACAGGAAACCCTCTGTCAGGGACTCCACCCACCAGATGTAACCAGTGGGCACACCAAAGCAGTCCTGGGCAGATCATATCCCAGGATCTGGTGTGGCACTGGGTTTGGGCAAGGGCACAGACAAACATATTTCCTGACTCCTGGGAGACCCGGCACGGGGGTAGTTAACCATAAAACATTCTGATGGACCACTAGCTGCCAGCCTACTGTGTGGATGAGGAGACTGTAGTCACCGTCCACTAACACAAAGCTGTGTGACCTGCTACGACCCTCTGCCCAGCTCCCAGTGGATGCTGCCATATTAGGTGACCCTAAACACAATTAGGAGCAGCTTTAGCAGGTGGCCTGGCCCAGTTTCAGCTCCTCTGCTCACAGTTATGTGGTCTCAGGCAAGAGAGCTGACCTCTCTACCTGGTTTCTTATGCTGTGAAGTGATAAAACCACAGTCCTTAAGGCTGCAGAGAAGCCAGGGAGGCAGAGCCCCGGGAACAGAGCCCCTCCATTGAGCACCCACCATGATGACATTCCCAGGCAGAAAGGAGCCTGGCAGGACGCAGAGCGGAGCTGATTCTTGTCTTCCTAGGTGCTACCACCCCCAGAGGGCATTCTGGCCCCCAGAACCACCTCTGGCTATGACTTGGAAGGAAGTCTAAACACCTTCAGGCCTGTGGACAATTCAGCTACTGACACACAGATGCAGACAGGCACACATTCCTCAGCTTTCAGGGAAACCAGTGTCCCCCCACCACCCCAGGGACCAGCAGAGGAGACTCACATGTCCTGACGCTGGGGCAGGCTTCGCGCAGGGCTTGGACAGGGCCTGGGTGCTAGGGAGGCTGTATCCCTGAGTATGACTACAGCAGCCCGCGGTAAGAGAAGTGCAGCCCTGGGGACCTGGATGAGAGGCAGTGACACGTTCCTGTGGCTTTACAGAGAGGGAGCTTGACTATCCCCTGTCTGTCAGGTTGTTTCAGAAGGGGACATGAGGCAAAGCAATTACCCTACTCTGGGTACAGTCTGCATCTGTACAGAGACTGGAGCAACCCTGCCACTCAGAACCACCCGACCCCTGGGAGACAGCAGAGAGCCTCCCTGGATGGGGAGCAGCCGAGGCTCGGGGGAAGGACTCATCTTCTCAAGAACATACAGCTTCCTCTACCCTTACCACATGACTCCTCTGCTCTGCTCTGCTCTGCTCTGCTCCAGGGGGCTACCAGGCCAGGCTCTCGGCCTCTAAGTCAAGTCTTTTCATAGAGTGACCAGGTCTCCTGCTTAACATCTCTCTGGAATTCCTGGTAGAAGTACAGGACCTCAGGCCTGGGGATGTTAGATGAGTCCTTGATTTATGTGGGTGGGTTTTTGTTGTTTGTTTTAGGGTTTTCTTTTCTTTCCTTTCTTTTCTCTTCTTTCCTTCTCTTTTTTCACAATGTCTCACCATGCAGTCTTCACTCCCTGGAACTCGCCTAGCCTTGAACTCAGAGATCCACCTGCCTTTGCCTCCTGAGTGCTGGGATTAAATGTGTGGCTACCATGCCCAGCAGTTTATGTGGTTTCCAAGAACGCGCCAGGCACGATAGGCTCTCCTGTCCATCAGTACTCAGGAGACGGAAGCTGGTTGGTCAGGGTTTCACGAGGAAGGAGCTCTTTCCTGAGCTGGTTCTCCCCCACCAAACAGACAGACATACGGAGTTTCCTAGTGTTTCTGATAAGCAGTGGGTGTGGGAGGCAGTCAATTCACAGGGAGAGCTGTGTCACCTGTTTCACACCCAGAAGGTTAGGAATGGACATGGGAATATCCTAGTAGCCTTTGCACCACACCGAATCCTCCCCACACCCTCATCTTGGCCTTGTTTTCCCGTTAAATCTTTATGAAAGATGTCACTTGTACTTTACAAGGAGTTTCCATCTCTTAAGCTGTTTTGCACACAGGATTGAGTTCACTGTCACCAGGAAACTTCACCAAATTGTGCTGTGCGTAATTAACTGTGCCTAAAATAAACTCCTTGGGGGTCAGACTCTCAGTTTGAACCAACACCAGCTACGGAGTCATGGTGAACCGAACTATCTTCTTGTCTCCCATGGATTGTTAACCTGTTAGCTGTGGTGGTCAAAGAGACCCCTGCAGTGTGGGTTAGAGAGTTATTGCCTTCAGGAATCTGAGAGAGTCTGGGGGCCTTGTGGGAGCTCACAGGGTGCTAACACAGCTCTGATTTTGCTCCTGGCTCTCTCCAGGGTGTGCTGCCCTGGGCAGGTGTCTTCACCTCTAGGTCTCATTTCCCCACCTATGGATGGGGATGGGGAGGTCCTGAATGATACACACTGGGTCCATGGTGCCTAGTGCACAGAAGCACTATGAGCCTAGCGCATGCTCTGGGCTAAGCGTGTTTATCTTAGACTCCTTGGAAGTAAACAAAGCAAATGCCAGCCTGCAGTATGTAGAGGTACAGAGGTATAGGATAGAGTGATCCCCTTTGCTCAGAGGGAGGGATTGCCCCAACTCAGCCCATTCTTTCAGCACGATGACTTCTCAGGAGGGTCACGGACTCACTGGGGACCCTTGGGATACCACCGTTTACTCTGAGAACTAAGAGATCCTGGGAACGAGTCTCTAACACCATGGACCTACATTCTTTCCTGAGAACAGGATGGCAGGAGGAAAGCTAGGGATGGGGGATGGATCTGGCCCTAATGTGACCCCATCTTGTTCCCAGCCTGTTCCTGCAATCAGCATGCCCGACGTTGCCGATTCAACTCTGAGCTATTCAGGTTGTCAGGTGGCCGCAGTGGGGGTGTGTGTGAGCGGTGCCGCCACCACACAGCTGGAAGGCACTGTCACTACTGCCAGCCAGGGTTCTGGAGGGACCCGAGCCAGCCCATCACTAGTCACAAGGCATGCAGGGGTGAGTGTGGCCTGAAGCCAAGCCAAAGGGGAAAGGACAGAGCTAGGATTCTGTAATGGCAGGCAGAGAGGTGGGTGTGAAGGAGGCAGCTAGGGTTTAAATTTGTCAAGTTTGGGGAATGGGACATGGATTTTGTAGGGAGCCTATTGGCCCCAAGTAATTCATTCATTTTGTCATGAAGCCTGCCAGTGCCACCCAATTGGAGCAACAGGAGGGATGTGCAACCAGACCAGTGGCCAGTGCTCCTGCAAGTTAGGGGTCACAGGCCTGACATGCAACCATTGTGGTCCTGGGTACCAGCAGAGCCGCTCACCCAGGATGCCCTGCCAACGTGAGTCCTATAGCACATGAAGCAATAAGCTCTGAACTCGGGTGGAGGGAGATGGCATCCAGGTGTCAGGGCATAACTGAAATGTGTGGCGTTGGCTTTTGGGTGGCCGTGGATGGACTCTGCATCTTCTGAGAATTCGGGTGGGAAACTACAGACTCTTCCATCTTGGAAAGAAGGCCAAGGTTCTGGACTCCTTGTTCTTAAAAGGGAAGAGGTGGATCCCGGTGAGGGAACAGGATGGCTGTACCCTTGAGAGTTGCATGCCTGGATTCCTCCTGCTGGTTCCTAGAGTTTAAGTTACATTTCTCCTCTGGTCTGACAGGAATTCCAGAGGCAACGACTACCCCTGCTACTACCCCTGTTGCATCTCAATCAGGTAAGATGTTGGCACAGACATTCCCAGCAGTAAAGGTGGTCTGGGATGGGATGGCCAGGTTCAGAGGGTACCCAGCCTATCTTTGTTGGGTTTTGGTTTGGTTTGGTCTGGTCTGGTCTGGTCTGGTCTTGTTTGTTTGTTTATTTGTTTGGGGTTTTTTTGAGACAGGGTTTTTCTGGGTAGCCCTAGTGGAACTTGGTCTGTAGACCAGGCTGGCCTTGAATTCAGAGACTGGCCTGCCTTTGCTTCCCAAGTGCTGGGATCAAAGGAGTGTGCCACCATGACTGGCCTCCAGCCCTTCTTGGGGGTGCAGACAGTCCAGTGTCTGTGGCAACGGGGAAGGGAGATAGGCTGTGGTCCAGGCCATGGGAGCCCACTGCAGAGAGCATGACCCTCTCCAGACCCACAGTGTCAAGGCTATTGCAATGTCTCCGTCACCAGTGTGCACATGAGCCTTCAGAGGTACTGTCAGCAGGATTATGGTAAGTGAGAGAGGAAAACAGGCCTGCCTTCTCCCCATCCTTCCATGTCCTTATTATAAATGGGAGAGGATGCTAGACCCTAGAGGACTGTTCTTCACCAGGATGAATGAGATAGAACAGCAGAGCATGGGGGGAGACAGTGGGAGGAATCCCCCCGCTTCCCGTGTCTTCTGGTCCCCCATACTCTCATACTTGCTGTGCACCCTGTCCTTTAGCCTGATCTCTCTGGGAGCTGGAAGTAGAAGAGGAGGGGTGGAGACGAAGAGAAGGCCTTGTCATATCCCGCGTTCCCAACGGTCTCAAGTCTGAGCCTTTGCCTCCCTCCCTGTCCGTGCACAGCAGCACCCAATCCTGAGGCCCATGAGCTCAGCTCTTGGATGCTCGGGGGGGGGGGGGGGGTCAGGCCTAGTCAGAAAAGTACAAACCACTCCTGGCCACCTCTTCGTGTCCCAGAGCGGGCTGCTTTGCCCTCGGGATCATCAACTGACTTCAGTGTCACATGTCTTTGAGGTGAGGCTTTTCCTGCCCTCCTTTCTCCTACCCACAGATCTGCCTTGCTAGCCAGTGCCTAGCCCCAAGGTCTTCCTGGCCCTCCCCAACCCAGCACTGAGTCACCGTAGCATGCCATCAGTCAAGTCTCAGGCCTTGGCACTCAATTCATTCTTGGGGCCGCCAGTTCACCCCAGAGCCTTTCTGACAAGGCCCACCTCCTGAGGCTCCCCCTCTTGGGAACCTCACTGTGTAACACTAAAGCTCTGGATTTAGCTTAGCACGCTGGGGCCAGGCTCAACATCTCCAGTTCCCAGGAGGCTGAAGCAGAAGGACTGCAGTGAGTTCTGGATCGGCCTAGGCTACAGAGGAAGTTCTAGACTGGCTTCAACATTTTAGTGGGATCTTGTTGCCAAAAAAGGAACCCCGGAATCTTGAGACTACTGTTAATAGTAACATGACTCCCAAGAGTTCCAGCCAGTGTTATCTGAAGCCCTTAGGATGCACTTCCCAACTGATCTCTGCTGAGCATCACTCTGAATCTCTGCCTCTCTCACCCTTCTTAACCACAACCCTGAAACCCTGCTTCACATACTCTTCCTGATTCCATTTTTTGGACACCGCCCCCTCCCTCCGTCCCGCGCAATTTCCCACCCTCCACCCCCAGGGCCTGCCACTCACATGGCCCTTACAACCATGATCCTGAATTTCTCTCCTCCCCCACTTCACATATCATGGGTGTCTACCATCCTAGACCACACAGCATATGTTCTTCCCAATTTTGATCCTGGCCTCCCTTTCGTACTTCTAGACCAGGGGTCCTCAACCTTCCAAATGTAGTTCCTCCGGTTGTGGTGACCCCCTGACCACAAAATTATTCTCGTTGCTACCTCATAGCTGTAATTTGGCTACTGTTATGAATCGCGACGTAAACAGCTGTTTTTCTGATGGTCCATGGAGGCCACTGTGAAAAAGATCGGTAGTCCCTCGAGGGGCTGGCGACCCACAAGTTGAGAACCACCTAGCTAGGCCCTTGCCTGCCCCTTCCCGCCCCCACAGAGTGGAGTCATCTCTGTTAGGCCTGCCCTCACTCCTCAGGGCCAGTCTCCCACTTGCCTGACATGGTGTCTTCCCTCAGTTCTGCACGCCCAGGTTGCAGAGTCCGCACAGGTTTCAGCGTCGTCGTTGTTGTTGTCGTCATCGTCGTCCTTGTCCTCGTCATCGCCACTCCTGTCTGAGGCGGTAGGCCCCGAGTGGTGGCGGCTGGCCGTGCACGTGCTGGCCGTGTTCAAACAGCGTGCGTGGCCCGTGCGCCGCGGCGGCCAGGAGGCTTGGGTGCCCCGTGCCGACCTGGCCTGCGGCTGCCTGCGCCTGCGCCCTGGCGCTGACTACCTCCTGCTGGGCAGCGGCACGGAGGACCACGCCGACCCTGCGCGCCTCGTCCTGAACCGCCACGGCCTCGCCCTGCCCTGGAGGCCGCGGTGGGCCCGGCCGCTGCGGCGGCTGCAACAGAAGGAGCGCGGTGGCGCCTGCCGAGGCCTGCTGCCACCCACACGGGGCCCTGGGCCCAGGAACTAAAGTGAGCTACGGTGGAAGGTGTGAGTCAGCAGAGCCAATCAGAAGCTGCAGCGCCCGTGACGCCACTCCGCCGCACGTGCCTCTGCCAACGTTGGGACCGGAAGTGACCACTCTGGCCTGTGAGCCTGAAAGGTTGTCACAATAAAGCCTCATGTCTTGTGGAATTGTGTCTATAGACTCTCACCCCCTCCCCCAATCGGTGTTGGGAGAGTCTTTCCAAGGCAACGGGGGGGGGGGGCGGGGGGGGAAGCCTTGCTATGCCAAACTTAAATTCTAAATAAGTTACCTGGGAAAAAGTGACCAGTGCACTTGGAAGACTGGGTTCTAGTTAGATTGTGTTGCTTGATGATTAACCAAAAGACAAAAGACTAAGTATGCCTGGAAAAGGCAAGAAATTTGAGAAAGGTGCCCAGTAGTCTTAGATCCAAAAAATTTGACATTTAGATACTTTATTATTCTGATGGGGGGCGGGGGGAGGGAGCTTCGAATATCACCTAGTCTTGAAATATAGTCTAGATAAAGCCATGGTGGCCCACTTCTCAGCACTTAGGAGGTGAAGGATGAGGAGTCCAGGGATTATTTAACGAGTGCAGTTTGAAGCTAAAACCTAATAATCTACATTAAGGCTTTGGAACAAGCCTGGCCCAGAGCAAGCACCCTATGAGTTTCCTGTTACTATTTGAAAGCCCAGAGGCCTCCCTTCCTCTGTGGGCACTCTGATGGGGAAGATCTTGCTAGGATACAGAGGTAGTGGGCGTTCAGGGCAGGGAGAGAGGGTTAAGGAAGTTCACAGGGGTTGTGGGAACCACCCAAGCTGCTGGACCTCTGGCTTTGATGCCTCCCACCCAAGAGCCTGGGTGTAGGAGATGAAAGCCCAGAGCAGGGGAGAGCCTTATGTGTTCCTTGTGACTCAAACTTTGTTTCTAGCAGCCGAAGCAAATTGGTGTGAAATCCACATCTGTACCACTTGCTGACCAGGCCCTTCACTCCCCTCCCTCCAGGCATCAGCCCTGCCTGTCTGTGTGCAGTAATGGGGGTGGCACAGGTGGCCACCAGACCTCAAAGAAGACAGATTCTGTCCACCTCACCAGCATAGCCAAATGACTTCATTTTGGTGGTGGCAGGGCATCCCTCAAGTCTGTATTTGTTGTAGGAATTTGCCCACAAGAAAGGGGAGAAAGGAACTCCAGATAGAGTGAAAGGTTTTTGGAAAGATCCAGAAACAGGCTGGCCTGGAGCTCAACTTGTAGAGTGCTTGCCTAGCATGCATGTGGCTAGGGTTTCGTCCCCTGCAAGCCCACTGTAAACCAGGTATAGTGGTAAATGCCTATCAAACCAGCATTGAAGAGCTACAAAGCAGGAGGACCAGAAGTTCATTTTCAGCTACAGAATGAGTTAGAGGTTAGCCTGGGCTACCAGAGATCCTACCTCAAAAACAACAGCAAAAGTCCAGAGGTTAAAGGCCTGGTGTAAAGCTGGGCAGCGGTGGTACATGCCTTTAATCCCAGCACTTGGAAGGCAGAGGCAGGTGGATTTCTGGGTTCGAGGCCAGCCTGGTCTACAGAGTGACTTCCAGGACAGCCAGGGCTATACAGAGAAACCCTGTCTTGAAAAACCAAACCAAACCAAACCAAACCAAACCAAACAAACAAACAAACAAACAGGCCTGGTATAGCAGAGAGATTCAAGCAAAGTCTGTTGTACTCCTGTAATCTTAGCACTTGGAAGGCTAGGGCAGGAAAGGCTGTAGTTAGAGCTGGAGGTCAGCCTGGACTATACAGGGAGACCTTGTCTCAAAACACTATTTTTCATTGTACTATATGGCTTAAGAAAACAGACACGGGCTGGAGAGATAGCTCAGAGGTTAAGAGCACTGACTGCTCTTCCAGAGGTCCTGTATTCAACTCCCAGCAACCACAACTATCTGTAATGGGATCTAATGGGATCTGATGCTCTCTTCTGGTGTGTCTGAAGACAGTTGCAATGTACTCGTATAAATAAAAAATAAATGTTTTTTAAAAAAAAGAAAACAGACACTTGGGCTAGACAGATGGCTCAGTGGTTAAAAGCTGATTGCCCTTCCAGAGGTCCTGAGTTTAATTCCCAGCAACCACATGGTGGCTCACAACCATCTGGAATGGGATCTGATGCCCTCTTCTGGTGTGTCTGAAGACAGCTACAGTGTATTCATGTACATTAAATAAACAATACATAATTTAAGAAAGCAGACACTTGTCCCACATTCTAGAATTGTTTTGTTTTGGTTGGTTGGCTTTGGGTTTTCTGAGACAGGTTCAGGCTATCCCAGAACTCACTCTGTAGACCAAGCTAGCCTTAAACTCAGAGATTGCTTGCCTCTACCTCTGGGGTGTTGAGATTAAAGGGGTGGGCACCTCACATTCTACAACTGAAAATTGAAAATCAGGGTGTTGGTAGGACCACACTACGGTGTTAGAAAGGGCCATCCTGCCTCTTCCAGAATTTAGGGGATACCTGTGACCCCTGGTTTGTGGCCATCTAATTCCAGTATCTGCCTATGTCTTCACAGGCTTCTGTTTTTTAAAGATTTATTTATTTATTATATGTAGGTACACTGTAGCTGTCTTCAGACAAATCCAGAAGAGGGCATCAGATCCCATTCCAGATGGTTGTGAGCCACCATGTGGTTGCTGGAATTTGAACTCAGAACCTCTGGAAGAGCAATCAGGGCTCTTAACCACTGAACCATCTCTCCAGTCCCAAGGCTTCTGTCTTGAATCTTCCTGTCTTGGCTGTTAAGGGTACTTGTTCTTTGGTGTAAGTTCATCCTAAGAGTGATTTAATCTTACATGATACCACAGTATAGTGGCACAGGATTGTTATCCCATCTACCTAGGGCAGGGAAGATGGAAAGTTCAAGGCTTCCCTGAACTAGAATGAGTTCATGTTCTAAGTTACACAATGAGAAACTGTCTCAAAAGAAAAAGTTACAGGAGATCTGGTGATGTACCTTCTCTGAAGACTGCTCATCTAGAGCATCATTTCCCGGTCAGGGCCTGGGGGCCTGGCTTGACAGTAGAGCGCATGCCTAGAATCCCCCGGTAAGGGGTGGGTGCATGGCACAGCTACAGAGTGCTTGCCTAGCATATATAAAGTCTTGAGTTCATCCTCAATAATGGGGGGTGTTAGCATCCAAAGCCTATAGTGACTCATGGGCGGGTCTCAGAGACCTGTTGCCGAGCAACAGCCGCCATATTCCCAGAATCCATTGGAATTGCCTCCAACCTCTACCTGGCTATACACGTCAGCAATGATATAAATACGAGGAGCATTCCTCTCTCTCTCTCTCTCTCTCTCTCTCTCTCTCTCTCTCTCTCTCCCTCTCTCCCTCTCTCCCTCTCTCCCTTCTCTCTTTTTCTGCGCTACTGCCCCCTCTCCTTCTCTTAATTAAACCTCTTACATGGAACTGTTTGGGCCTAGTGTGTGGTGCTTTCTGACGAGGTTGCCGCCGCCGTTCCCAACAGGGGGAACCAAACAACACCTTAATCCCACAAGCTAAGTAAGACCTCTTTGTCAAATAAAGCCCATTCCTGGGTTCCAGGGGATGTCTTGTTTTAGGAGCAGAGTGGACACTAGTCAGTCCACTACAGAGGTGTCGCTCCTTTCTGACCCCTAACTCTGTTTGTGGAACAGTACTGGCGGTGACCCCACATGATGGGCAGCTTCAGGACTGAGAGAAGCCCACACAGCCAGATCTTTCCACCAGTGCCCTCGAGGCTGTGCTCTCTCTCTTCCCTGCCTGCTCCCTGTTCTCCTTCCCCGTGTTGTCTTGCTTTTGGAGACATGGTGGTCTCCCACATGAGCTTCTCCAGCTCACCACATCTGCCTCCCTCCCCTAGGTACGCTCCTCAAGTCATTTGGTCAGTCACTGGGCCCTCTCCCCTACCTGGGTTTCTGTCCTTCGGTTTTGCTCTGGGCACGAGTGACTCTGTATAGGAGCTCCCTGGTGTGCGACTCCAGGTCTCTTTCTCTGCCCTTTTATACTTGGTGTCTGTGTATCTTTGGATCTCTGTCTGCCCACCATTTCCTGCCTGAATGGTCTCTCTCTTCTGCCCCTTAGTGTCTCCCTATGTGTCTCTGTCTCTGTCCTTCTTGCAGCCCACCTGGCTCCTCTAATCCCATGGGTGGGTCTATCTCTAATGTATTTCTTGGTGCTTGCCTCTCTCCACCTCTCTGTCCTGTGACTTATTCATTATTGTTTTCTGTGAGCTGTTAGTTGTTTTGTTTAGACAAGGTCTTACTATGTAGCACAGGATGGCTTCAAACCAGCCTCCTGAATGCAGGGATGGAAAGTGTGAACCACCATGCTCCATCTATGTAGTTATGTCTTTGTCTCTTTTCCTATGACCTGACATCATGCTTTTTAGTCTCTGCCTCTCTTTCCTTTCTGCATAGCTTCTTGCTCGCTTGTCTCTAAGCACATCTCTCTCTGTGTCTCTGTGTGTGTCTCTTTGTCTCTCCTTCTTGCCCGGTTCTGACCACGAAGTCTCCCTGTGTCTGCTTCTCTGTCTTTCCCTGCTATTTGACATCTTGTTCCCCTCTCCCATTTCAG
>JADRCD010138966.1:0-24780 GCA_019843815.1 Montemys delectorum | reverse complement strand
ACACTCTGTCCCTCCTTCCCAGCATCAGCTCACCTCCAGCCTTCTCACCCTCCAGTCCCCCAAGCCTTTGCCTCCCTGTCCTGGCCAGTAGGTTTTCTGCACTCCAGGCCCCTGGCACCCAGTCCTTTCTAGCCTTGGCACCTGGAGCTGGGGGGCTCGGGCTCCGTCGGCTGCACTGCACCTCCCGTTCTAGGGCTGGGCCCAAGGGTGCGGCCCTTTCTACTGCGGAGACCCCCCAGCCAAATATCAAACCAGTGGGAGCAAGTGGGTGGGGAAGAGGGAAGCAGGACCAGAGGTGATGGAGGAGGGGGTGGGGAAGAAGAGAGGAGGTGGAGATGGAAAGAGGGAGAGGCAGCGCAGGGCGAGGGAGGAGGTGAGATAGAAGGAAGAAGGGAAGGCAGAGTCGAATAGGGAGGAGGAAGAGGACGGAGGGAAGAAGAGAAAGCAGGGTGAGGGAGGAGGCGGAGGGAGAGGAGCGCACGCGGCGAGTGTGCGGCCGGGTTCGCTGGTTGAGAGCGAAGAGGGGGTGTGCATTGGCACCGAGAGGGACCCAGGGCCGGCGAGGGCGATCGCAGCTTCGGGAGGTACAGAGAGTGCAGGGCGCGGGCCCAGGCGGGCGGAGGAGTGAGCGTCAAACGGGCTCTGAGGTGCACGGTCCCAGCCCCTGCATCTCGGGAGCTGGGGCTCCCGTTCCGGGGACAGCCAGGCTGGAAGTCCCAGGAGAAGGGGAAGGAAGAGGTAGGGGGTCGGGCGCTGGGAAAGGGTCGCTCCGAGGCCTCTTGGATGGGGGGTGCCACTCGCCTGAGCGCCCCTCAAGCGCTGGTACTCTGGGCCGCACTGGGAGCGGCAGGTAAGACCTGGTGCTCCTGGCAGCATCCTCTGAGGGAGGGGCGGGGTGGAGTGCCTAGGAGAGGGATGCAGCTGCTCTCTTCCCAGCTCACATCGGACCTGCACCTGATCCCGAGGACTGGTGGAGCTACAAGGAGAATCTCCAGGGAAACTTCGTGCCAGGTGCAAACAGGGTGGAGACCCAGAACCCGACCCCATATCCCTAGGCGCCGTTTTCCCCAGGTTCGGGAGTCTGGGTCCTCAGTCCTCTCATCTTCCACCGGACCAATGCTCCCAGCCCCAGCCTTCTTCCCTCAGGAGTGGGGCCCAGCCTCTGAACCTCAGCGGATCACCATGGGACATTATACATGCGCATTTCAAGTAGTGAGTGGGAGTGAGTGCAAGGAAAGTGTGGGGGTGGAGAAATGTGTGTGTTTGCAGCCATAGACAGGTCCTATTCCTGCTGGAAGGCACAGACTCTGCAGCTCAGGTTCCTGTCCCGCCCCCTCGCCCGGGGCTTCGAAGTCCTCTTTTATAACTCTTCTCCCCTAATATTCTTATCCAGCTGTGGGACCTGGGAGACGAAAAGAACTACAACTCCCATGGGCCTACGGGGCAGACGGGAGATTGATGAGTTGTTTTCACCTGTGAGGCCTACTGGGAGTTGTAGTTCTGTTTTTACATAGCTCTTTTAAAGATGGTAACAATATAAGGGAAGGCTTGGAGGTGTTATGAGCTCCTAGGAAAGGATTCCAAAATTCTTCTAGGAATCAGGATTCTGGCTCTCATGTTCTTTCTCTCTTAGACCCAAAGCCCCAGATTTCCTCCCTCTTTCTTCCTTCTCCTGGGGTTATCCCTGCCCCAATCCATACCGCAGGTCCTGCCTGGAATCCAACCTATTTCTGTTCCCACAGGGCCTCCCTTCTGGGGCCTGGTGAATGCTGCCTGGAGCCTGTGCGCTGTGGGGAAGCGGCAGAGCCCCGTGGATGTGGAGCTGAAGCGGGTTCTTTATGACCCTTTTCTGCCCCCACTCAGGCTCAGCACTGGGGGAGAGAAGGTAAGGAGCTTCGCCATGGGGTGGGTCTAAGCAGAGGGGACCTGTGCTGAGGTGGATGGCGAACTGTGGGGAATAAAAAGTACTGGCAAGATGGAGAGAATATTCCTTACTCTCTGAAAATCACTCGGCCTGCCCTTTTCCACTGCTTTCCTCAACTTTCCATGTTTATCCAAGCAGTGAAAACAGAAAGCAGCATTGAAAAGGCTGAACAAACCCACTAATTAATCTTCACAATAACCTACAAAATGAGTGCTGTCTTATTATTAGTCTTCTTTTATGGCCCAGAGACTTGATGTTACTTGCCTGGGGTCACACAGCCATCCGACCACGTGACGTGGTCTCGCTGTCTGTACTAAGGCCACTCTCTGCAGTACCGTTTCTGTAGAAGCACTGGCGCCATGAGCCAAAGCCTCGGAGTCATTTTCTAGGCTGTACCTCAGTGCCTCATACCGGCTTTCTCACTAGGCTCTCTGGTTCCTGCCCTCCGTTGTCCACCCTCATCCAGTCCTCTTGCTCGATATTCTACAGTCCAGCCAACCAAAGCCTCCCACCCTCCTGTGGAGTACACCATCATCCCCGCTACCCAGGAGACTGAGGCAGGGGGAGGGATGGGTCAAAGCCATCTTGTCTCAGAAAGCCAACAAGAAAAATAAACTATGGCGAATCCCCATGGCTGCCCCCCAAGGCCTCGCATCAGGGCCTGGGAGCATTTATTTGTTCTTTCGTTGTTCACTAGATTCTGTCCAGCTCCACAGGCTGGTACAAGGTCTTGCCCTTGCCCTTCCCTCTTCCCGGAACACTTTTCCCTAGTGTTTATCCTCCCACCACTCAAACGTTACCTCCTCAGGGATGTCTTCCCTGAATTCTCCAATCTAAGCTGCCCCATGTCACCAGTCTCTGGTCTTCCTAGCTGAGCTCAGGTATCACCACCAAGCAGCCAGTTTTGTAGTTCTCATCTCCTCTCTCTCTGCTCATTGCTTTGTTTTTAGTGGTCATTGCAGATAGTAAGTAGCAAGTCAATATTTTTGGGTTTTGGTTTTGTTTGTTTGTTTGTTTTTGTTTTTCGAGACAGGGTTTCTGTGTATAGCCCTGGCTGTCCTGGAACTCACTCTGTAGACCAGGCTGAGCCTCGAACTCAGAAATCCGACTGCCTCTGCCTCCCAAGTGCTGGGATTAAAGGCGTGCGCCACCACCGCCCAGCGCAATTCAATATTTTTATGTTATTTTTTTAAAAAGCCTCAAGATAGCCAGGTGGTGGTGGCACATGCCTTTAATCCCAGCACTTGGGAGGCAGAGGCAGGCAGATTTCTGAGTTCGAGGCCAGCCTGGTCTACAGAGTGAGTTCCAGGACAGCCAGGGCTACACACAGAAACCCTGTTTGGGGGGGCGGGGGAAGCCTCAAAATACTATTGTGCGTGATATGGGGGGAGGGGCATGTGAGGTCAGAGGATAATTGTGCGGTGTGGTGGTGTGTTCTCTCCTTCTGCCTTGATGTGGGTTCCAGGGTTGCATTCAGGTCATTAGGCTTATGCTCACGTTTCACATGATTCACCCACTGAGCTGTATCAGAGGTCTTTATGTGTTTTTCTTGCTCTGTTTTTTGAAAAAATTCACTCTATAGCCCTGTTTGGACTAGAACTCATAGTAATCCTCCTGCCTCAGCTTCCTCAGGGCTGGGATTACAAGCCTGAAACAGCACTCCTGGTTCAGTACTTGTTGACTAAATTAATTCGTCAGTGTTGAGCAACCTCAGAAGATATGGTCTGAGCCTGGGGAGTGGCTGATGCCCAAGCTGTATTAGATAATTGTTGGACTCTGGGAATAAGATGAGTGGAGGGTGGGGGAGCTTGCTCTCCCTGTGTCCCCCAATAGTTCATACCTCTTCTGCAGCTCCGGGGAACATTGTACAACACTGGCCGCCATGTCTCCTTCCTACCTGCATCTCGACCTGTGGTCAACGTGTCTGGGGGTCCCCTCCTTTACAGCCACCGACTCAGTGAACTTCGGCTGCTGTTTGGAGCTCGAGATGGTGCCGGCTCTGAACACCAGATCAACCACCAAGGCTTCTCTGCTGAGGTGGTGACCCCTCACCTGACCCTCCATACTAGATCACCCTGGTTTCTTAGCTTATGCTTCACCCCATCCTGCTACTCGGGGCCGAGTCTCCTTACCTTAAGCACTGATAATCCCTGGTGCGGTTCTGGACCTGAGAGGTGCGATCATCCATCCTCTCTGTCCCTTCTGCTAAGAAATCTTTCTTTGTGCATCCTCTTACTCCCCAGGTGCAGCTAATTCACTTCAATCAAGAACTCTATGGGAATCTCAGTGCTGCCTCAAGGGGCCCCAACGGCCTGGCCATTCTCAGCCTCTTTGTCAATGTGAGGGAGGCAAGAAGGGCAACTGGATTCCAGGGCGTGAGGGAGAAGGGAGGCTGGGAGGCTAGCCCAGGGTAGTGGGTCTTTGTGGAGCAGCCCTGGGCTGCTGTCTTCCTCGACTCGTGCCTCTTGCGTAGGTGGCTGGCAGCTCCAACCCATTCCTCAGTCGCCTCCTCAACCGGGACACTATCACCCGAATCTCCTACAAAAGTAAGTCCCCAAGCTAGGGGTGGAGTCCCAGCTACTAGGGAGGCTGAGAAAGGAGGGTGACAAGACCAGCCTGGGCCACAGAGTGAGTTCAAGGCCAGCCTGGGCTATTTAGCAAGATCCAGTGTGAAGACAGAAAGGGAAGAGTGCCCGGAGATGCAACTTGGTGATGAGCGCCTGGTCAGAATCCCCCAGTGAGGGGGTGGGGGTCTGGTTCCATGGTACCTGCCCAGGATGTCTGGAGCCTTACATTCAGTCTCCCTATGGCAACAAAAATGACTAAAGTCCCTGTGCATTAGTTGTACACACATGGGCTCCCAAAGGACCCCCTTTCACACTGACTTGACGTCTGCACAGATGATGCCTACTTTCTTCAAGACCTGAGCCTGGAGCTCCTGTTCCCAGAATCCTTCGGTTTCATCACCTATCAGGGATCTCTCAGCACTCCTCCCTGCTCTGAGACTGTCACCTGGATCCTCATCGACAGGGCTCTCAATATTACCTCCCTCCAGGTGACTGACCTCCATGTGTGCATGCTACCCCTCTCCTGAGCACCATCCCTTTCTACTCACCAGTGGTTTCTCTTGAGGCAGATGCACTCCCTGAGACTCCTGAGCCAGAATCCCCCCTCCCAGATCTTCCAGAGCCTCAGTGGTAATGGCCGGCCCTTGCAGCCCCTGGCCCACAGAGCCTTGAGGGGCAACAGGGACCCCCGGCACCCCGAGAGGCGCTGCCGAGGCCCCAACTACCGCCTGCATGGTATGCTTAATGTGTACCCTCCTTCTCCACGTCTTGATAGTCTGCACTTATTCCCAGTGGTGTCTCAGTGTGACACATCCCTCGTCCTTTCTCACCTCTCCATATGGAACAGCGTGGTGCAACCCACCCTTCTTTGCAGCTTAGTGTAAGGCCTGACACCCTGTTTTCCTTGTGGTACAGTAACATACTGGTCCATGCCCTCTGCCTACTGTCCCTTGCTAAAATGGTACGGTCCAAGTCACCTGTTTACAAATGGTATGACCCGACTTCGGGCTGTAGTCTTGACAGCTATACCCTTTCTGAGACTCAGCTGTGGTACAACCCCTCTGTCTTTCTAACTGCCACTGTGGTTCTGCCCCGGGAAATCTGTTGGTTTCGTGTCTGGTTTCTCAACATGGTACAGCCCAGATGAGCATATCCTCTTCATGTACCTTTATGCAATCCAGTCTAATCTGCACGTCCCATGTGGCCTTTTTCCCTCCCTATATGGTCTGGTCCAGGAGCTGACCATTTTCCCCAACTTGGTATATTCCATCCCCCCTTAGCAGCCTGACTGCAGTAGAGCCGTCTGCGCTCAGCTCCCACACCCCACAAGCCGGTGTTTTCCTTTGCAGTGGACGGTGGTCCTCATGGTCGCTGAGACTCCCCAACGAGGATTACGGGCCTGTTCTGCGCTTCCTCAACAGGGGAGGGGATTCACCCCAAAACAAAGCTATTAAAGGGACTGAATGTTTCTGGTTTCTCGGTGGTTTGATTATCGGTTGCGATTGAGAATATCTAGATATTAAAAAAATAACCCTTCCCGAAGGCCACTTCTTTCTGTCTTAACCTGCTCTAATTGATGTTCTGCTTTTTTTCTCAAACAATGAGTCTGTGAACACTCGGCTCCTTTAAGAGGCACCCCTCCTGTCCCACACCCGCATCCGGTAGCACGCGCAAAGCCATGTGCTTCCCCCTTCTTCCTGCCTCATTGGCTCGAAGTGGGTCACGGTCCCGCCTCCAGCGCCTCCTCCCATTGGCCAAATGTAGGTCAGTGTCCCGCCTTCTTTCCAAAAGGCAAGGCAACTCCACAAGTTCAGCCCCTCACGCGCCTCCAGGGCCTTGGCAGATCCCTTCATCTCATTGGCTGAGCGTCTCGAGGGCTCGAGACATGATTGGCTCTTGCTAGCTGCCGGAGGAAGGCACGCGGCTGGGGTGCATGGCCTAAGAGGAGGGAGGGGGCCCGGAGGAGGGGCGCGCGCTTTGGCGTCGGGTGTTTTGGTTTGGATTTTTTTTTTTTTTCCGCGAAAGAAGTTTGCTTTGGCCACGCCTCAAGGCTGCCGCCTCCTCCTGCCCCCTCCTCCGTCCCTGGGTGCACACCTCTGGGTGCAGATTGCAAAGCTTTCTTTGCGAGAAGTGCAAAATTGGCTAGAGCCAGAGTCTCGCCCACCTGGTACAGAAGGAGCGCGCGCCTGTGTCCCCTGGGGACCCACAGTTGCAAAGAGACAGCTGCTTGATTTGGTCACCCACTCGCCCAGACTATAGGAGCCTCCCGGGACACTCTTTGAGTTGCACCTTTCTGCAGAACTGACTGGTTGAACCCCCGCAGCGCTCTTAGGATTTGAAGCGTTCCGATACTGGAGGCTTGCACGCCGCGCTCGCCCGACTCTGGGACACATTCGCCCGAACCACAGGAGTGTGCGGGTGACTGACATATCAGCTCATCTCTTCGACTCTCCATGAGCTCATGAACCTGGGAGCAGGTGCCCGGCAATGGCGCGGCCTCTGAGCGACAGGACCCCGGGCCCCCTGCTGCTGGGTGGCCCGGCTGGGGCCCCCCCTGGAGGGGGAGCGCTGCTTGGGCTGAGGAGCCTTCTGCAGGGAAACAGCAAGCCCAAAGAACCGGCCAGCTGTGAGTTCTAGTCCCACTGTGTTAGGGACTCAAATGTTGGGGTGGTGGTCCAGGGTGCCTATGAGCTAGGTGTCCCATCTTTGCTAGTCTTCATTCGGTCACTTAGGTCTTCCACTCCATCAGTCTCCAGGACCAAATTTGAGGCCTGAAGGGCCTAAGGGTCGAGTCCCTGGAGTGTTCCTCCATGAGAACAGAGTTTAGGTGCCAGACCCCTCTTTCTTCCCTTTGGCCTCGGAGTCTGGACCCCTGGAGTCCTAGGGGAAGGGAGGGGGTGTGTCGGATGCTCACACGGTGCAGACACGGGCTTGGGCGGGGCCTCACAGGGTCACATGGAAACTAGGGATGAGGAATGTGCCTGAGCTATGGAGCCCCTTCCAGCCACAGCAGATTGTGGGGGAGGGGATGAGGGTGCCGGAGGTGGGGGGATTTACTGAGCTGTCACTTTTTCTTTCTCACCTGCCCAACCTTTCACCCCACCCTGTCACTAAACCCTTCTTTCTAAACTTCATCTTCGTTGTCTGGGTCGCTTTCTTGTGTCTATTAATCCTCTCCGGGATCTCTAACCCTATCCTTCTGTATTCTTTTGTTTTTACCCCCTCTCTGGGTCCCCGTCTTCCTGACCCTCTATTGCTGGGGCCTTGTTCTCTTTTCTCTCTGGGTTTCCCCAAGCCCCGTCTTTATCCCTCTCTTCTTTTTCTGGGCTCTCTCCCTGCCTGTACCCACCTCCCTGGGTCCTTGCCCTACGGCTCCCGTCTCCTTACTTCTCTATATCTCCGCCATATCTCTAACTTGGGGCCCCTCCTGTGTCCCTCCACCCCATCCGGTCTCTCCCTGGCCTACAGGTCTCCTGAAGGAAAAGGAGCGCAAGGCAACTCTGCCCTCAGCCCCCGTCCCGGGACCGGGCCTGGAAACGGCTGGCCCAGCCGATGCCCCGAGTGGGGCCGTTAGTGGCGGTGGGTCCCCTCGGGGGCGCTCAGGGCCTGTGGCTGGCCCGAGTCTTTTTGCGCCGCTGCTGTGGGAACGCACTTTGCCTTTCGGGGACGTGGAATACGTGGACCTGGACGCCTTCTTGCTGGAGCACGGGCTACCGCCGAGCCCGCCGCCCCCCGGGGGCCTATCACCCGCACCCTCTCCAGCGCGCACTCCGGCGCCCTCCCCGGGGCCCGGCTCTTGCAGCTCCTCTTCCCCCCGCTCCTCGCCCGGGCACGCCCCCGCGCGGGCCACTCTGGGAGCCGCCGGCGGCCACCGCGCAGGTGCGGCGAAGGGGCGGGACTGGCGGGCAGGGCGGGGCCTCGCGACACTTTTGGAAGTCTGCCCAATTAGATGCTGCGATCCTTTAGGGGACTTGGGTCCCCAAATGCGAGGATTATTCAGTGAGAGGCTGTATTTTTCTCTAAGTCAGAAGTGTCCTCGTGTTCCTGGAGCCAAGACTAGAAACTCAGAACACCTTAGTTAACTGTAGAGTTCTATCTGCAGAGTCTGGGTCCAGAATCTGGGGAACCGAGATAGGGCTGGACTCCAAGGACACCTAAAATGCGAGCGAGCAGGCCAGAGCCAGGCACTATGTTCCCGGATCCTGACCGCTCCCCCAACCCCCAAGTGGAGGGTCTTGCATCCTGCCTCCCAGAGTCTTGCAGAAGAGAATGTCGGGATCCCTATTCTGGCTTCTCCAGAGGAGCTTCTCCATATTCCTGTGTTGGGGACCTAGGATCTCAGAACTGTGGGACTCTGGATGGCAAAGAGCTTGGCAGGCCGGTTCTCCCACGATCCTCCCCCATAGCGCGGGGTGGGTGGGTAGAATCACTGTAGATGTTGGAGCTGAGACCAAAAGGAACAAGAAGGGAGGCGACTCCTATCAAGACAAGGAGTCTCGATGTGGGACGCCTGGGTACACCTGTCCCTGATCCGACCTCCAGGCAAAACCAGTGCTGCACATTCCCTCGCCACGTGAGTCCTCCCTCCTTGCTGCGCGCAGGCGCTCTCACGCGCGAGGAGGCGGGGCCGGGAACGTGCGGGTTCTTGGTTGGGGAGGAGGGGAAAGGGGAAGCTGTAGGCCACACGTGACGCGGTCCTGAACTGGTGTCCTCGGCTGGCCCCGTCTTATTTGTTCTTAAAGACACAGGAGTCATCCTTTTTTAGCCAAGCTCCTGGAACTTCCATCACTCTTAGGAGTGGGTCTAACAGGTCTAAGCTCTGAGAAAGGATTCAGTAAGTAGGACTCAGACAAGGCAGTGGGAACAAAAATAACACTGAATCTGAAGTTTAGAGGTTTTAGAAGACTCACGGGATATTTAAGGCCAGTCATTTCTGCCTTATGATAGAAATGCCTTTCAGTGGCTAAGCATTTTTGTCACAGGGTTGATGCCTGACAGGATTTTTGTTAAGGCAGCAGAAAAGCCTGCCCTGTGGTGGGTAAGATTTGGGGGGAGGCGGTGCTCTGAGAACGCAGTCCCCAAACTACTCATACATTCAAGTGATAACTTATCTCTCTAGGCTTGACCTCTAGGGACACACCCAGTCCCGTGGACCCAGACACGGTGGAGGTGCTAATGACCTTCGAACCTGATCCCGCTGATCTCGCCCTGTCAAGCATTCCAGGTCATGAGACTTTTGACCCTCGGAGACACCGCTTCTCAGAGGAGGAACTGAAGCCTCAGCCAATCATGAAGAAGGCAAGGAAAGTCCAGGTGCCAGAGGAACAGAAGGTGAGCATGACCAGATGTGGGCCTTGGCCTTGCTCAAAGCTTCGGGGAGCTTCGTGGCCTATAGGCTTAGCCTAGTTCAGGAGTCTTCTGGGGACAGATTTTTGTCTTGAGAATCGCGAAGATGGTGTCATTCATCGTGACCTCCTATCACTTGGATGCATCAGCCAGTCTCCCTGTGGACAAGGGCTCAAGTCCCAAGAGGCTTGGTTGCCAGTTACAGCTTCCATTAGCTGTCTCATCAGCCTGCTTCTCAGCAGCTGGCCTAGCTACCTGGAGCTGGTCTTTGGCTTTCAACCTGAAACATCTGTAGAACTGCCTCTGCCTGGGCGCAGACATGATCATCCTGGGGCCTGGAAGTCATCCTTTACCAGCCATATTCTAATTTGTGGGAATTCTAGCAGCAAATGCCTTTCTCTAGAGTTCTGGTTTTGCTGTTACTGGGGTCTCTCATGTCTTTGCCATGGCCTTGTATGCATCATAGCCATTCTAGCA
Organism: Montemys delectorum; assembly: GCA_019843815.1. Lineage (NCBI taxonomy): Eukaryota > Metazoa > Chordata > Mammalia > Rodentia > Muridae > Montemys > Montemys delectorum. The sequence continues at coordinate 14,466 of JADRCD010138966.1, read as the reverse complement.
TCTAGTTCCATCTGAGAAACCTATTCCATACGAGTGGTTTTTTTCCTGCTACAGAGCTCAGCTGTTGCTAGGAAATGGATGTGTCCTAGCAAGCTGGAGCCTTTCATTAATTAGGAAGCCTAGGGCAGCATCTTTTCCAGCTGGGTAAAGGACCCATGGTATAATCCTCAGGGGAAGCTTCAGCTCCCAAGTCTTCCATCAGTCAGGTACCGGAGGGAAGGATGCAGACGGCTCCCAGACCTTAGTTCAAGGTGGAAGGAGACTGTGGCTACTTAGAGCTCATGTTTACTTTCCGATGAGATGAGGTTGCCTTGGCAACCAGGCCACAAAACCCCATCACTTGGGGAGCTATCCAACCTTTCCTTAGCAACCAGGATCTGGAAAGGTGATGTCTAGAGCAGTGTGCTCTTCAATGAGATAAGCCCTCAGACCCTGAAAGCCTCGTTGCTAGGTAACAGACATCCATAGCAACCAGCTTTCCATGGGTCCTTGTCAAGTGGGGAGTTTTGCTGTCTGTACAGTGGAGAATTTGAAGACCAGCCTTTTTTCATATGTGTACCTGGAACCTATTTCTCTCTACCTTTCTCCCAGAGACCTGTTTTTAGCAACCAGGGCAGTGGATGACTTAAGTTTGGGAATCTGTCCCAGCAAAGATCAATAGCCCTTAGGCCTCACTGCTGTACAGAATCAAGATATACATGGAGTTCCTTTTGTTGTATCTCAGTGCCCCTTCCACCCCTCCATCCCCAGGATGAGAAGTATTGGAGCCGGAGGTACAAGAACAATGAAGCAGCCAAGAGGTCAAGAGATGCAAGAAGACTCAAGGAGAACCAGATATCTGTGCGGGCAGCCTTCCTGGAGAAGGAAAACGCCCTGTTGCGGCAGGAGGTGGTGGCTGTGCGGCAGGAGCTGTCCCACTACCGTGCTGTGCTTTCACGATACCAGGCCCAGCACGGGACACTGTGAGGCCACCTCCACCCTGCCAGGGCAGAGTCCTGTTCCTTACTCAGACTTACACCTGACACCCTCCTTCCTCCTTGTCCCATGGCCAGTGGTCTGGCCAGCTAGGTGACCTAGGAACGTCATGATGCAGACAAATACATTTATATTTTTAAGAAAAAGCTAGCCTTCCCCTACCTCCCTTGTGGGGGTGGGGAGGGTCCTGTGTGTGCTCTTAGCACGTCGGGGAACCCATCCATCCAACCGCCTCCATCAACACAATCCTGAATAAATCTTGAGAACCCGGGAGCCAGCTGTTGTGGCGGACAAAGCAACTACTGGCTCTGACCCAAGGCTGCACCCAAGCGGGTGCTGCTGCTGTCCTTACAGGACCACAGTAACTGAAAGGGATGTCAGACGAAGGGTGGAGGTCTAGAGGAGAGCAACACCTTTATTGCATAGACCTTTTCAATTGCTTTTTAAGACCAGGGACGGGGACACACAAGACACAGAACATCCCATCCCTAACTGGCCAGGGGAGGAACATTAGTGCAAATCTGGGGACCACCTGGGGGAACCTGCCCCTCAAGGGCTGACTGGCCAGTCAAGTAGAGGCACCGGAGTAGGCAAGAAGAAACCCTGGCTGGACAATAAGCTGAAGAAGCCTTGCTAGCTCATACATTCCAGGCCCCATCACTGGACATCAAGAAAGGCAGAGCCCACCCTCAAGCCCCTAGGTCCTCTGGAAACTGAGGGTCAGGACCACTCTCCACCCTTGCAGTTCTGAGTGTGGACCCTACTTCTACCTATAAAAGATAGATCTTAGCCTATGGGACTATGGTTCCACCAACTTGGCATGCTTTAGGCTCGTTCAGGCTCGAGGCTTTTGACCTGCAGGCCCAGTGAGCAGCGTGGCGAGACCTGGGTGCACCTGCGCCTGTATTGGCCCATACTCTACTAATTCCCCATCTACAGTGAGCAGGCCACGAGGCGTGAGTGGCTCAAGACGGAAGGCACGTGCTGCAGCATAGCCCAGATGTGGGCAGCCCAGGCTGAAGTGGTTTCCATGCTCCATGGCCAGCAAAATGCGTAGAAGTGCAGCCCGTGAGATGCCGCTCCGCACCCAACACAGGTGCACCACGCCATCATCAAAGCGTGCATGTGGGGCTGCCATCAAGTCTGCGCAGAGGTGGCTTGGCAAGATGGCCAACATGAGTACAAACTCCCCCTCTATTGTCACCCAGTCTTGGGGTAGTGGAGAGCCCAGGGGAGGGAGCAGGTGGTCCACTGGGCCCCAGGTAGAGGCTTCTGGAGCACTGTGGGTGGGAGGCAGGAACCCCGAGGATGCTGGCATTTCTGGGGGGCCTTCAGCGATGGGTGAAAGCTGAGCTGTTTTGAGAGCATTGGGGGATGAAGGCAGCAGTGGGTCTGGGGACAGTGGTGCATCCCCAGCTCCCCCCCAGTCTCCAGTCAGCTCTGGACCACCACCATTGAGGGACAGGTCAGGCAGGGGCTCAGGGGAGCCAGGGGAGGCCAAGGCAGGCTGGGGAAGGGGCAGGGGCAGGTCTGACACAGATCGATGAAGAGGCGAGTGGGTGGCGGCCGGGGCTGGGGCTGGAGCCAAGGCTAGTTCTGACTTGGCTCGAGGCAGACTGTGGCCTGGGATCGGCAAGGCTGGTTCTGTGGTAGCAGGGAGGTAGGAGAGGCGTCCACGGTAAGTATGTAACGTGGCCAGGCCTAGCACTGCACCCAGTGTGAATCGAGCACTGCCCAGGGCCCTGAAGCGCTCACTGTGAATGTCCACGTCTGACAAGAATCCCCAGGCCACTGACAGAAAGGAAAAACAGCGGGATCCTGAGGCTAGCGTCACAGAGAGCAGGTCCAGAGGATGGCTGCCACCCCGGCAGAGAAGAAGCGAGCAGTTGAGCAACAGGTCAACACCGACAGTCTGCTCAAACCTAAACAATCAGAGAAAGATGTCACAGTGGGAAGGAGCAATGGGGAGTGAGACAGAGAAGGGGAAAAGGAGCAGCTATGCCATCAGGGAGCATATCTTGGAGCCCCCCATAGGCACCCCTGACTGAAGGTGTTCTGTGGGCCACGCACAGATCTAGCTCTTGGGTAAGGGGTATCGGGTGCAAGATAATGAGAAGATATCAAACCCTGTAATACCAAAGACACATCCCTCTCTTTAGCAAGTATCCCTGGCTGTCTCAGCAGTAGTCAACGTACCCGCCATGATGGTTAACCGCCCCAGCTAGTGCATTGCCCGAACCACAGGGGAGGACACCAATGGGCATCCGCACAGCGTCTTCCCAGTCTGGGCGATCAAGGAGCCCATTCAGCACCTGCAGTTGGGATAGGACTGCCTGGGTCCTGGCATCCCTCTTCAGTTACCCCCCCAGGGCAGGGTTAGGGTGGAGCTCTACCTCATAAAGCAGCCCATCTCCGGACACAGTGACAATGCCTTCCCACTCACTCAGGCTCAACCCCTGCACCAGCTCACGGGCATGGTTCTGTCGTTCTAAGGGGGCAAATCACAAGGTTAGTCAGGAAGCTTTCTCACCCTGCCCCACCCTCCAGAAGATCCAGGGGGATCCCTCTCACCCCTACTGCCAGCAGCCCCTACCTGTCTGTATGAGGTTGAATGACAGTCCAGCTTCAGATATCATGGGTACCACGTGGTCCATACAGCGCTGCCAGGCCAAGCCCCGCCCCCCAAAAGGATTGACCAATAAGAGCAGCCTGGGCTTCCGGGGCAGCAATTCAGGGGTGATTTCTGAAGCAGATGGAAGGAGAGAGAAAGGAAGGGCTGAATCTTGGTCTCCTCCCTAGCAACAGTACCTGTAAGTGGGTCCCAAGGCTACTTGATAGTAAAGGGCAGGTACCCAAGGCCTGCTGGGAGTTTCTGCCTCCCTGCTGTCACCTGGCCAGTGAGGTCAGACCAGTTTTTTCTCACAGGTGCTATGACAATGCGTTGGCTATGAAAGCAAGTATGTGCCCTTTGAACCTGTATGTGGCAGGTGGGGAAGGAGGACATGATCCTTGAACAACTGTTAACCAGCACCGGGTTCCTATCCTGTGAGCCCCTAAGCAGTGAGGCTCACACAGGAGGCGGGCACCCTGAGTGGGGAGACTGCTGCAAAGCCTCCTCTCTGTGTAGAGTGGAGCTCCAGGACAGCTCTGAGCTGCCTGCAGGTCCTAGAGCCCTGTGCTGTCCCTCAGCCTCCCACTGGCACACTCAGCTGTGGTCAAGGGAGGGACAGATAATGGAGCAGAGGCACTCACTGGGCTTCTTTCTGCTGTGTCTCATTCTTCTGAGGCAGAACCAAAAAGACACAAAGTACAAACACATAGGAACACATGGAAACACCCATATGGCTCTGGCCTAGCATCTCACCCTGGTCCCCAGACAGAGGCACTCCTCGGAGGAGACACATGAGTGCAGTTGCCCAACGCTGGGCCTCTGCACGATTCTCCACATAAGTGGCGGCCCCATCAGCCCGAAAGGTCCGAGTAGCTCTGCGCCGGCCCCCACGCCGGCCCCGTGGGTAGGTGTAGATGCAGAAGTAGGCTGCAGTGTCTTCAGGGCTACGGCTCTGCAGAGTGCCACAGCCTGAGACCTCGTCCAGAGAGACTAGACCATCTCGGGGCCGGGCTTCTGGCTTTGGGCGCAGTCGCTGTATGTGTAGGGCTTGTGTTGTGAGAGTGAGGGCGAACCGTGGGCCATGAGCAGGGTAGGAACCAAACTCGCCATGCAGGATTGGAGTGCTGGCGGCCACTGGCAGTAGTGGTGGTGGAGCCATGACCTTGGTTCAGTCTCAAGCACTCCTAGCCTCTTGTTGGCTTGTGCTCAGCTCCTGGTCCAGTCTCTGTGGGGAGGGAAGACGACAATGGTCAGAATCCAGGATCCCCAACGGTAGGTGGGGGACAGGAGAGACCTGTGAAAAGGAGACAGACGGTGGGAAAGGAGTACCGCTGAGTCAGAAAAGCATAGATTGGGGGAACGAGGGGAGGGAGTGCGGGGGAGGGGGTGCTGCCTGTGTCTAGGCATGAAATTATTCAGGATTCTGTTGGAACAACTAGTTAATACTCCCTGAAGATCAGGCATAGTAGTGCATACAGGCAGAACTAGGGAGTCAAAAACACATGTTTGAGGCCAGCCAGGGGATACCTTGTTTCAAAATAACAACAAAACCCATGCCAATTAGAAGAAAGAGAAAGCGAGCAACCTGTTAAGAGTACAGGGCAAACAAAGGCTTGAGGAAGGCAGACACTAGATGACAGAGGCAGGAGAAAACAGGCTGAGACAGAAGGCGTTGTCCCCTCCCACACACGGAGTCACTGCCAGGTGGACAAGGGAGAGCCATGTAGACACAGGCACAAAGAAGAAAGGGACAGCTCTGGAAAGCAGAGGAACACTGAGCAAACGGCAACTTCAGAGGTACAGGCTGACAAAATACTTAAAAGTAGCGGGGCAGCTCACACCTTTAACCCAGGCACTCAGGAGGTAGAAGCAGGCGGATCTCTGAGAACTGGAGGACAGTCTAGTGTACAGAGTGAGTTCCGGGACAGCCAGGACTATGCAGACAAATCCTATGGGGGGCGGAGGAGCAGGAACTTAAAAGTTTCTTGTTCCAATGAAGAAAGCCTGTTGCTTTCCTGCCTCTTACAGAAGTGAAAGAACATGACACATAGGTCAGAGGGGCCACCAGCCTGTTTGACTGGAAGCACTAACCTGGGTGTCTGGCCGAGTTCTCTCCAGGAAGGGGGTGAGCCAGGACTGAACCCCTTCTCCGGCTCAGCAGAAGGTTCCAACCTTCCAATTGCTCACCTTTGGGCAGTTCAACCCAGTTGCCTGACTAGTTTGTCATCTTTCCCATCACAGCAGTCTATGAATATTGTCCCTCAGAATCTACCTCTGCTCGCTGCTCTGGGCCGCTCATTTAATGCCCATATATCTGCCCCACCCTTAAAACCTGTAGGGATCCGTACGAGGTCCTCAAATCAGACACCAGCACAGAGCCTTATAAGTGCTCCATCATAGGCTGAGTCTCGGTCTCCCAGGACCCCAGATCTTGGCTCCACCCACAGGTTCCCGGCCGACCACCGTTTGTCCCCGGTCTCCCTAGCCTGTACTCCAGGGCCGCAAAACGCAGGACTAGGTCTGAGTCTCTATCCCAGGGCCGACCTGGTTGCCGTTTCGATTTCACTCACTGCTCCCCACCAGGCCTGAATGTCCGCCCCTCTGGGGTCACCCCAAACCCCCGCAACCTGCGTGCACTCTGCGTCGTCCCGGCAGCCCCTCCAGAGTCTGCACTACCGCCCCCATCTAGGGGTGGGGGAAGGGTGTGCATCCGTCCAGCCAATGGCTGCACCGAGTCCGAGCCGCACCAATGAAAGGGCAGGGGGGCGGAGGCATCCGCCTTCATAACTACGCGCCAGGGCTGGGCGGCTACGGACGGAAATCGGGCGGGGCTTCAGCCGAGCAAGGCAGCTCCCATTATAACTGAGGGCACACACGCAGCAGATGAAAGGACGTGGTCGAATACAAAGCTTAGCCCGCCATCTTTGTTGAGGTCAAAACAGGCGCTCCCAACAAAGTCAATAAAAAGGGGTGTGGATGAGTTCTTCAATGAACTCTCAAAGGCTGGTAACAGAGCAAGGCAGAGATAGAAACTGAGGTGAGTGTGATGGTATTCTGTAATCTTAAAAACTAGGGGTGCTGAGACAGAAGCATCAGGAAGTGCAGGATTTGCCTCTGCTGCTTATAGCCAGTCATGTGACACCTTGTGTCAAACAAACCTTAGAAAATGATCAACCTAGGTGGAGACCATTCTGGAATGAACCAGGCCCGGGAGTCTCACTGATTTACAAACTGATTTGGACTATATAGCCTTCTAGGGGAAGAATGAGATTAACATCCCAGGAAGCGGGCTGGGTGGCACATGCCTTTAATCCCAGCACTTGGGAGGCAGAGTCGGGCAGATTTCTGAGTTCGAGGCCAGCCTGGTCTACAGAGTGAGTTCCAGGACATCCAGGGCTACACAGAGAAACCCTGTCTTGAAAACAAAAACAAAAAAAAGGAGGGGGCGCTGGCGAGATGGCTCAGCGGGTAAGAGCACTGACGGCTCTTCTGAAGTCCTGAGTTCGGATCCCAGCAACCACATGGTGGCTTACAACCACCCATAATGAAATCTGACGCCCTATTCTGGTGTGTCTGAGGACAGCTACAGTGAATTGCAGGCTGGAGCAAGTGGGGCCCGCAGAGGTCCTGAGTTCAGTTCCCAGCAGCCACACACATGATGGCTTACAGCCATCTGTATAGCTACAGTGTACTCATATACATAAAATAAATAAAATAAATCTTTAAAAAAAAAAATCCCGGGAAGCCACCATGTGACACGGCAGCCCCAGGAAGAAGCATAGGGAAGGGAAAGCATTGGAAATCCAGAGCTGGAAAACAGGGGCTGACAGAGGAAGAGAGGCAGGAGACACAATCGGGTGTGTGGGTGTGTGTGCAAACACTGTGTATCTCCCACATGCTGGACAAAGCATGCTCACACTGAGCTACACTCTCATAAGACAGGGACAAAACTTCTTAGGAGAAAAAAATAAGAGAAGGGAGTCTGCTTATTGCCAAATACACCTTTCATCCCATCCGCAGCACCATCCGCCCCAGATAACATGCCAAGCCATAAGAGGATCTCAGTGAAATGCAGAAACTGGGATACAGCCACTGAGCTCGAGGAAACCCTGACCAAAGGGGCTGAGACCTCAGCAGGAAAGGGGAACAGGAAAGGGGAACTGCTAACTCATCCAAACTGAGTGACCTCGCCCTGTCATCCTGCCCCCAGGGGAAGACTGAGGCCAGCAGCAGAGGACCTCAGCAGATGTTCTCATCCCTAGTATGACAACCACAAACTCCAGACCAGTGGCTCTCAACCTTTGTGACGCTGTGACCCTTTAATATAGTTCTTCATGTTGTGGTGACCCCCAAACACTTCATTGCTCTAACTGTAATTTTGCTACTGTGATGAACTGTAATGTAAATATGTGATCGACAGGATGGCTGATATACGACCCTGTAAAAGGGCTCGGGACCCACAGGTTGAGAACCACTACTGTAGAGAGAGCCTTACCTGGTCCCATTGCCTCTAGGATTCAGGTGTCCCATGGGCACCCAGGCCTCTGCTGTCACAGCAGGGCCCGAGCCCCAAACTGGAGGCCATGTATGTTAGAGGGTAAAGAGTCTTGCTTACTCACTGTGCAGTCCCAGGTAGGGGTTCTGAAGAGGAGGGCACATTGCAGGCTCAATGTCCCAGAGCCAGCATCTCCCATCTGGCTGGCCTGTCTTGTACTACCTAAGTTCAGGTAGTACACTATACCTAACACGCAGTACCAAAACCTGAAGGCACTCACAGACCTATACAATCAGGGAGGACACCCCGACACGCAGTCTTTACCACTCCCCTTTTCCAAACAAGGAAAAAAATGAATAAACATAGAAAACGACTTACCCAAAATCACAATTTTAAATGGCAGAGCCAGGCCAAGTGTTGAAAGACTGTGATCCCAGCTACTTTGGAGGCTGAAGCAGGAAGAGTGAGTCAAAGCCAGGCTGGGCAACTTTGTGAAACCTTGACTTAAGGGGGCGGGGGGGGGGGGGGGCAGAGCTGGCACTAGAACTAGATTACTACCTGGCTAGGTGCCAACTGTTCAGTTTTGTATCCTTGTTTCTCCTTCTGCCGGGGGTTCCCTCACCATTTTCCATTTTTCCTTCTCGCCCTCAGACCTCCACACCTCCGACCACCGTCATGGTCTCTATTTCATACTCTCTGGAGTTTGTTATCTATCCCCTTTCCAGCTGGGGAGCTCTGCGTGCCTTCTCTGCACATTAATGTACATCGGAAATGTTGGGCCACTTCAACCAGTCTGGTTGGGGGGGGGGGGGGGGGGAATCTGTCCCTAAGGAAGAAAACTAAGGAGATCCGGGAAGAGGGTATCTAAGGGCAGGGGGGAAAGCTGAACACAAAATATTGAGAAAATAAGGTACTATGGGGTTGAATCGCAGCAAGAACGTCTCGGGTGAGACCTAATAGGACTTCCTGAACTTCAGTTCCGTCTAGTAAGTTGAGCATAAGGAAAAGGCAGCCGTGAATTTAAGGAAGTGCCGGAAGTATGAGATTAGCTTTTTCTTCAGGCCGGGACAAGCCTCACCTCCAACACACAGCCCACCAGGTCGTCCGCGAGCCATCGAGAAGCGGTCGGCGTGCGGCCAGAGAGTCACCACGCGATTCCTCCGGCTAACTCCAAGCATGTCTCTCGTTCTCTGGTCCCTTTATCTCTGAAGAATATAGAGAGCAGGGACAGGGGAAGGCTAGAGAGGCTCTCTGCAACCCGGCCCTTTCCTCAGGCCGGTTTCTCTTTGGTTCTGGAAGCCTTGGTTTAGTCGGTCATCCAACATACCATAGAGAAACGCAAGTTGTGATAGAGCGCCGAGTCGCGTCCATGTGACGTCACCAGTGTACCACAGAGACACCGGTTCAGGATAGAGTGTCCTGCGTTGCGTCACGAGTGCGTCTCGCAGGCCGCTGTTTCCCCGCCCACCCCGGCGCGGTTCCGTCTTTCTGGACCTGGCCGAGCAGGAGGCGCCATCATGGTGAGAGCGCTTAGCGGCATCTGCGAGTGTCCCATCCGCTGCCATCCTCAGCGAGTCCTGGTTGCAGCGCGGCGGAGGGGTGCGGGCGGTGCCAAGGGAAACTGGGGGATAGGCTGGGCCTTCGACCGGGACTTGTCAGAGCCGATGGCCGGCCCCAGGCGCCTGCAGAGGTTCTTCGTTTTCTTTACAAAGTTTGGCTCTGTGGTCCAGACTAATTGCAAATCCCAGTGAGTCCAATCTGGTCCCGAACCTACGGTAGCTCCCCTGCCTCAATCTTTGGAGTGCTAGGACTCTAGTCGAGACCACTGCGCCCAGTTTCCGTGGTTCTTAACTTGAGTTTGGGAGTGGAGCTCCACATTGCCGGGTCTGAGTACAAGCGGACGTCAGTCCTCTGCTCCGTGCTTCCCGGAACAGTGCTCCCAGTGTCTTTGGTCGGAAGGCTGTGTAGTAATCCTGTCCATGCCCTGTGAGTTGGGAAGATGTGACTACTTCTGGGTGCTAACAGCTTGGAAAATGAGTGGGAATAAAGTAAACCCGAGCGCTTGTTCTTCCTAGGGTTGTTTTGAAGTAGGTAGTGTAAGAGTCTGGCTTTGTCAAGACAAACGTATTTCCATGTCGAGAATGTACCCTTGGCTTCTTTTGACTGCTTTCCAGCTTGGGAGCTAGTTTTTTTTTTTTAAGAACATCAGTAGAGCCTCACACTTTTGCAGGGGTCTGAACTCCCACCCATACTGGCCCCAGAATTTGGGGTCTTCACATGCTAAGCAAGCGCTCCAAGGTGCGCTGAGCTAGCAGCATGTCTTGTGCATCTTAAGTTTTTACTCTGAGACAGTACTTCAGTGAGTTTCTGGAGTCTGGGAGGACTGGTTCTAAGCCCAAACAAAAATCTCACTTGAATGAGTTAAGTGAATTTGTTAATGAGTAGAAAATATCTCCTCCCTCGAATTTAAGTCTTTTTGGGTTTGAATTGTTGACTAAGTAGCCAGAAAGATAACAACTACAGGAAAAAAAAAAAAAAAAATCTAGGCGGTGGTGGCGAGCGCCTTTAATCCCAGCACTTGGGAGGCAGAGGCAGGTGAATTTTTGAGTTTGAGGCCAGCCTGGTCTACAGAGTGAGTTCCTGGGCAGCCAAGGCTACACAGAGAAACCCTGTCTGGAAAAAACCAAACCAAACAAACAAAAACATCAAAGATATGGGGCAGTAGTTCAAGAATTGGCTCCATAGTAGTTCTTCCCCTCCACAGGGTGTTGACATTCGCCACAACAAGGACCGTAAGGTTCGGCGCAAGGAGCCCAAGAGCCAGGACATCTACCTGCGGCTGCTAGTCAAGGTAAGCCCACACAATGACTGAGGTGGGGAGAGGAGAGGCCTGGACACAGTGCCCTACCCCCATCACCAGGAGTTGAGCAGGGTGGGAGAGCTGTGGGAGGGTCCTGGCTTTGGGGGGAGGAGGTCACATGCTCAGTCTTTTCCTTTCCATTCCAGCTTTACAGGTTTCTGGCCAGACGGACCAACTCCACCTTCAATCAAGTTGTGCTGAAGAGGTTATTTATGAGTCGCACTAACCGGCCTCCTCTGTCCCTGTCCCGGATGGTTAGTGGCAGGGGCACTTCAGATGTTCTAGGGTGTTGAGTGAGGCCAATGGAGGATACACACCTCTGCGCTTTGCCTCCCTAAGTGGCAAGCCCTTAGTCTTCGGATGTGGGACACTCCTGGGGGTGGAGAGAAAGACTCCAAATCAGTGATAGCTGGCAAGGCTTCAGGGGCCTGTCACTGGGGAGAAGGGAGGTCGGAAGTCGACCTCAGCCACTGGAGGTCTTGGCTGCTTTGGTCTTCCGAGTAACAGTGTGGCACAGAAAGACTTAACCAGCTTGCCCCTGTCAGATCCGAAAGATGAAGCTTCCTGGCCGGGAGAACAAGACCGCTGTGGTTGTAGGAACGGTCACAGATGACGTGCGGATTCTGGAAGTACCCAAGCTAAAGGTAAGTGACCATCATGGGCCCAGGGAACATGTCTCCGGTCAAGTGGGAGGCTTCGCTCTGTGCTGGTGGCACCTTTCTGTGGGAGCTGTCATCAGAGCTGCTCTTTGTTGTGTCTCTTCACCCACCACTGGGGAATGAATGATGCTTGGATTTTAGTGGCGGTTTATCAGTCTGCTACATGGGGGAGGGGGTGACAGTCCCCACAGCTCCTGGTGTGTTCCTCCTCAGGTGTGTGCACTGCGGGTGAGCAGCCGGGCCCGAAGTCGCATCCTCAAGGCTGGGGGCAAGATCCTCACCTTTGACCAGCTGGCCCTGGAGTCTCCCAAGGGCAGAGGCACTGTGCTCCTGTCTGGTCCTCGGAAGGGCCGAGAGGTGTACCGACATTTTGGCAAGGCCCCAGGAACCCCACACAGCCACACCAAGTGAGTATCAGGGCTTTGTCTTTTGGTAGCTGTTAGCCATAGTGGCCACTAGGATGCCAGGTTCACTGGGTGAGGAATGATCACATCTCTGGGCTAGGCAAGGCCTTTGCCACTTCTGAGGTGGTTACTGTGAAGGCTCTCAGAAGAGGTTCCCAGCATGACAGGAACAGGTCCTGGTGGCCACTGGGCTGGGCTTCTCTAACCTCCCTTCTTTCCCCCACAGACCATACGTCCGTTCCAAGGGCCGGAAGTTTGAGCGTGCCAGAGGCCGAAGGGCCAGCCGAGGCTACAAAAACTAATGCTTGATCTTACTGTTAATAAAAAACTTTGGATGTTGATGTTGTGTTCGTTCTTGAAGTTGGGATGGGGCAGGGTGGGCTGGGGGCCACCAGTGGTGGCAGCATTTGATTGGAAGTCAGTACGTCTTTGGGGAAGGGGGTGGTGCCTGCTCTACAAGCTGTCCTGCACCTGTGCAGCCCTCTGCCTGTGATTAGAGCCCCGCCTCTGCTGGGTATTATGCTCACCTGCTTCCTCCTAGGATTAGTTTTTCCCAAGATCTTGGTGGTGGGGGAAGGCGTGGGAACAGGTGAGGCCCTGCCTCAGCCAGTCTCTGAGCAAGATGCCCAGTAGTCCCTCCCCGTCTGTTTGCACAAGGGGCTGTGTCCTGACAGTTGCTCCCTGTAGGGTGGAGAGCTGCTCAAGAGGAAGACAGGGACGCGTCTATGCTGGCCCCTCAGCCTCAGACCCAGTGGGGCCTGGGGTCTGTAGATGGGGGAGGCCTGGCCTCATTCCAGCTCCTCTGGGTTGTGTGGTGCCAGCTGGCTGGAACCTACTTCAGGCTTCACGGGTACATGGTTCCTGTCCAGGAAGTAGAGTTACAGCCAGGAGACTGAGGCTGGTAAGAAACCCAGGCCAGGCTCTCCCATCGATCAGAGATTCGAGATTCTGCAGCTGCTAATGTCTCAGAGGCTCACAGCCAAGGTAGACTTCAATATCTTGAAGATCCTCACTGAAGGAGACTGGCAAGTGCTTGGGGGGGAGTTGGGGCGGGGCAGGGGATGGATTACTCCTGTCCCTATGACAGGCAGAACAGGGAGATACATTATTAGCCTGTGGGAGCTGGGTGGTAGGCAAGAAAGTTTACTCAGGCTCAGAAACTGACTCTACTAACCAAGTGCTGAGTTATCTCCCATGTGGCAATGAAAGAGAGGAAAGAGTGAGTCAGATACCACAGATAAGCCAAACTGGCTGGCAATTGAGCCATTGGTTCAATTGGTTCAAAGTAGTAGGGTGACCAAGGACAGCAGCCACTTACCAGAAAATGGTTAGGCTAGTAGCCAGACCTGTCAGGGCAGGCAGGTCATCCTGACAGGCCTGGAGCAGCCAAGGGCCACCTAAAACTGCTGTGGCTCCCAGTTGGAGGTGGTCTTGCGGTTTGGCAGAGCAAGAATGGGAGAGATGGCTGACTGGCAGGTAGTAGGCACGTGTGATCAGATCCATGGTCTGTAGGGACTGAGTTAGGGGCAGCTTCAGGGAGCTGTGTGGATATTTACAGACCTACCCTGGGGGCTTTGGGTGGCCGCATAATACCACAGGACCCCAGATGGTCAGTCTCCAAAAGCCATTTAGACCCTCCTGGCCTCTTGAGGCCTTGTGTGGCTTGAATGGCAGCCTCCCAGTTGGCTGCACTGGAAGGAGAGGAGTTGGGGGCTGGTGAGCCAGCCCTGACCAAGGCCAGCCCTGCCATCTTGTATTCTGAGGGCCAGCGCCTGGCACTCGAAACACTGCTGAGTGGTGGTGAGGAAGCTTTCTGGGCCTGCGTGCAGCAGGAGAGGCTGGCCCCCTTTCTGAGTGCAAATGAGGCTCAGGCCCTGGCTAAAGCTGCTGAAGACTGGATAGTACCAAGCCAGGAGCCTGGTGCCTCAGGCACAGGAACAGCCAACACTGATGGGGACATGGGCAGCCTGACCTACTGGCCCAGGCAATCTGAGGAACCGCCACCCCTGCTGCGGCTGGGCTGGCCTGAAGACACTGCCTGGAAGGGCATCACCCGGGCGCAACTCTACACCCAACCACCAGGCGAGGGCCAACCACCCATTAAAGAGTTGGTACACCAGGAAATCCAGGCTGCTCGTAAGGTGGGTGTCACCCCGTGACCAGCACCTAGGTTTTCCCCCATACCCTCCCAGAATTTGCAAGGCTGTACGCATGCTCCTCTGGACCTGGAGGCTGGGCTTTATCCTTCGCCCTTCAGACCTGGAGGCCTCTTACTCCCTGAGACCTGGTAATCCGTGCTTTTGGAGCTGAATGGCGACCATTGGTCAGTCAGCCCCTTTCACACCAAACCAGGAGAGCCCCAGCGATAGTTCCCTGCCCTGTATCCGCCCTGTCCCGCTGAAGCCCTATACCTTAGGTGGTAATCTTGGGGTTTCCTCGGCTCCAGTGGCAAGTAGTCTGCA
>JADRCD010138962.1:0-10340 GCA_019843815.1 Montemys delectorum | reverse complement strand
GAGCCAAACCCATTTCTTTTTGATGCTGCTTGTCATCTCGTGCAGGAGTGATGACTGGCAGGGCTTCACTTTCTGGTTGAACTGGAAACGCTTCAGTGAGGCTTGGTGTGGAAAGGCCATTATGCCATGCCGGCGGTTAACCCAAGGCTGCTGTGCCAACAGGGCCGCTCAGCCTAGCCGGACTCGTGTGGACGGGGAGATGTCTGTGACCAGAAGAGTGGCAGTATCCTCGAGCTCAGCATTTTTGAGTTCAACATCTTGGAAAGCTGCTGACCGGTCTGGAAACTCAGCTGGAAACGATTAGCCAGACACGACAGCTGCATCTCTAATTTGAGGGTACCAAGGGACAGCAGCATAACACCTTACGCAGTAGTGTGGGTGTGGCTGGTTGGGGGTTGGGAGACGGGGATGAGGGATGAGGGATGAGGAGGACCCAGGATGGCTGTGCTTCCAGGTCACAACAGGCTAAGGTTGCAAGACATAGGCTGGGATTTTGGCTAATTTAAGCAAGACCAAATATTCATAAAAGACTTGTGGGTAGTGACAGGGTTCTGTGGCTCACTAGAGTTGGACTTAGGGGCTCGCTGACAGGGCATGCCTTGAAAACATTGCTTGGTGCCAGTTCTGTTTCTTTGAGCCGTGGCTACTACTATAAAATCCCCAAGAACTTCACTCTGGACTCTCACTGATGATGGTGGATAACAGGTGTCTGAATCTACCCTAGGCTCACTGACGGTGCTACACACTGGGTACCAAAGTCCACCCTGCACCCACTGATGACAACAGGCACCTCTGTCCTATTGTCCCTGAAAAGCTGAGTGTTTCAAGCCTTTCTTTCATTCCCAAAGTGAATGGCAACCATTTCTTTCACCCCCACCCCCACACCCCAAGTGATCTACTTGACTCCCTGTGCATTCCTTTCCCAGGGGAAGCACGTACAGGAACAAGTATTTCCAGACCTGGCTCAAGTGCGTCTTGTCACTAACAGAGAAGTCTGAGCCCGTGAAACCGCCTTCTGCCACATATGGGGTATGTTTGTGAGACAGAAAGCAATAGGAAGAGACAAAGGGAGGGAGGAAGAGATATTCTTAGTATAGGCTATCACTCTCACAGTGGGATATTGTTCCGAGACAGCTAGCACACCCAGGGTTCACCATACTCATTGCCTGTCTCAAAGCCACGGCCTCCGAAGCTGGTTTGCTGTCTCTCCGTAAGCCACTTCCTCTGGGCTGGGCATGACACCGTCATACTCCCAAGGTAGCCTGTTTCAGAATCTGATTTGGTCCCTCGAGATCCTCGAGTCCATCCCTGGAGTTCCTATCTCAGACAGAACGACTGTGCTTTATGAGCCGCTCACTGCCATTTGCCCACGCTTGCAGGATCAGATCCCACGAGGCTGCTTGCCCTCTCTGGCGAGTTCCTGTGGTAGGTGCAGGCTGTACACCAGGTCTTTTCCTGGTGTCACGGTGGTCTCTGGTAAGATGTGACAGCCCTGCTCTTAAAGTGCTCCAGAGTACAGAGGTGTGCCCCCGCACGGCCCTAGGATCCTTCATATTTGTTAGACACTCCTGACCTCTACAGAACGGCTAGGAGGTGTGCAGCACATTACTAGCATCCACACAACCAGCCTAGGCAGGGAGCACAACCGTTCTTCCCACTTTACAGAAGGAGAAGCGGAGGCTCCAGTGAGGCTGGGAGCCTCGGCATTCGAGTGCAGGTCTACCTGCTGCTCAAGCACCTGCCTTCAACCAGGCTGTTGTGGGCTCTGCTTGGACAGAACTACAGTTGTCTTCTATTACAAGGGGCTCTCCCAAGATCACCTCTGTTTACTTCAAACCACACAGCTAGTACTAAGCTCCATATATTCTGTTTTTCCTATATATATACGCATACATGCTTATAATGTCCTTTAACTTATAAAGTTGTAGGCACACTGTGGGACCGACAATAGCAGCTAGTAATGAAATTCAACAGTTGTTACAACTACTGCAATGTGCTATGTGGATGTGGGTCTTTATCCATCTCCCTACCCTTCTTGTCACGCTGCGCTTGCCCTGCTGGCTGACCATGGGCATCTGCAACCACACGGAAGGGAAGAGAATGCTTTGTGCTGCATGAAGATGCTCTCCCCCACATCTTCCTTGGTCGCTCTCCTCCTTTCTTTCGCCTCAAGCGTGTCCTTTCTCCCTCTAGTGCTTGATCGCTTGGCTGTTCATCCTGGCCTTAGCTCATTCGCAGGACTTTCCCCTGCCCCCTAGTTTTCCCCATATGCCCAACCTTGACCTTGCCTCTCCCGGTACCCTGAGCTCTCCCTCCAAGATGGCATCGATTTCCCGAGGGAGTTTGTAAATCTGTCAGTCAGTCAGTCAGTCAGTCAGTCAGTGAGGACCCAAGAGTGGGGATGGCATCCTGTCTATTGAGAAGGTGTGAATGCCGTGCTCTCAGAATGATCCACATGAAAGCGAGACCTCGAGGGTCCATCCACTCATCTTGTCTCGTGTAAGCCTCCACTTATTATATGAGTGTGAGGGCAGAAAATCCTTTCTGAGTTTCAGGTCCGATGGGTGGGTGAATGGACCATTAGTTTTGACACACCTCCTTCCTCCAACACACACAGTCCCACCAGTCATGACTGGAGAACATATAGGCAGAGAGTGGTATGATCTCACATCTAGGAAGCTGCTTTCTGAGGGCCCTCGATGGGGCCATGGTTTGGCTAGCTCATATACAAGTGTTGTATCTTTGCTCCAAAGAATTCATATTCTCTCCTTCATCTACACCTTGAGGAAAAAAGTTTCTTGGATAGTAGGGAATGGAGGGAAGAAAAACATGGGTTACACCTTCTCCCTTGGGGTATTTTCAGTGGGCAATGGTAATGTCAATGGCTCTGTGAGGCCATGCTGATGTGGACTCTTTTTTTTTTTTGTGGTTTTTCGAGACAGGATTTCTCTGTGTAGCCCTGGCTGTCCTGGAACTCACTCTGTAGACCAGGCTAGCCTCGAACTCAGAAATCCGCCTGCCTCTGCCTCCCAAGTGCTGGGATTAAAGGCATGTGCCACCACTGCCGGGCTTTGATGTGGACTCTTAAGGGAGTCTTGCTATTAAGTAATTCTTACTAGCTCCCTACTAGGCTTCCAGGCAGCATCATTATTTTTCTGTCTTTAAGGTCTACTCATGGTTTCTTTTCATCCCATACTACCCAAGAGCAGAGTGGCTCATCATCATGCTTCATTAGGATGCCACTCTCAATATGCTTTAGAAAAGAGCTTCTCTGGTTGGCACTCCCCTTCCGACTTCTCCTGGAAGACACGCCTACATCACTAGGAAAGGTATCAGGGGACACTTGCCAATCTTGCTCATCCTTGGTGTCTTCTTGCATGCCACAATGGGCATGGGTCTATAAATCCTCCCTGCCCCTTCAACTGCCAGTACAGGGCAGCAGAAGGCAGGTGCCCATGCTGGAGATCGGAAGATTCCAGGTTATGGGAAGCAAACCTGACCTCCTCCACATGCTGGCTTGGGAGAGACCTAGCCCAGAACAGATCTCATGATTTACACCCCAGAAGCCCCTAGTTGAGTCCTATCAGGGAAAAATCCCTGCGAGTTTTGTGTCCATACCTGTTGGGATGGTGGTGTCCCCAGCCTGGCTGGCTGTCGGTTGAGCTGCGTGCCGAAGGCAGCTGCCTGTTGGTAGGGGGGTGGTTGGGTGCTGCATATGATCCTGTAGTGTGGTGAGAGGCAGCGCAGACCTGGTGGCAGTAGCTGGACTGCTCAGACTTCCACCTCCAGGGTGCATAATGGTGGCCATGCCCTTGGCCAATGGAGACCCTCCAAGCACATTATTCCAGGGTAACCCAGCCCCTCCTCCAGGAACCCTAGTGGGAAAAAAAAAAGCAGAAAATCAAGCCAGTGAGTGGGCTCAGGTAAAATCAGGTTATGTGCCATGGCAAAACCCAGCTCTCTCTGTTGTACAGGCTCTGAGAGGTGAATGTCAAGCGCTCCGTGGAAGTCCTAAAAGACAATACTTGAAAGAGTGCCCTAAGGTCAAGTTGAGCAGCTGGGGAGCCTTTGTTGTGCTTGGCTTCTCTTAACCAAGGGCTTTGTGCTTCTAACCCCCACTAGAAAGCATGGTGGACTCTGTTATGTCTCACGAGACTGAATCCTTCTGGAGCATGGTGGGACACGATGCTGGTGCCTCCTAGATACACCCCATCTTCTTTCTTCAAGCCACCGAATAAAGGGCACAGGCAGCAACACCACCACTCTCAGGAACCATCAGGCACTGGCAGCTTTCTACCCGAGACAGAGGCTTCCTCCCCAAAGCTCCCAGATGAAGCCATGCTGCAGAGGACGAGCGAGCGAGTGAGCGAGCGAGCGCAGCAGCTGTGGAAATGACTTTTAACTCGCTATGCATATATTTGCCTTGGCTCTGAGGATGGTGTCTGGGACCCATAAGTTTCTGTGGGTTGTGTGAAGGGGGATTAAAATGTGCCGGGAGCTAAAGTCCAATCCCCATTCCCTTGGAATTTCTCTCTTGTGACAGGGGGAGGCACGGTAGGAGGAGAGGGGAGACCTGGTGGGAGAAGAGTGTGATTCTACCCAACGCCTACCTTTCCTGGGCCAGGCGCACTCTTACCTCCCCCTATGGCTTAGGTGGGGACTTCTGAAGGGAAGAGACCCACAAAAATAAGACAAGTGTCTGTCTAGCAGCTATGGGGAAAAAGACAGGGCCTTCCAGAAAGGAGTCCCTGGCACCATGGCCCCTCCTCAGTCTCAGAGCGCTTCTGAAATTTGCCTCCATTGAATGAGTGGCCCTGCCAATGGGCCAGTCTCCACCATGCATCGTTAATAACCACTGATGTAACCCCATGCTCAATCTTTATAAACTACATAGAGAGAATCTTTTATAAGCATCATCACTTATCAACAACAAAAAGAGCTTATGGCCAATGAGCTGAGGCAGGAAACGGGAGGTGGGACACTGGCAGGAAGAGAGAGGACTCTGGGAGAGAGTGAGAGAATAAGAAAGAGATTCAAGAGAGCCACAGGGAGATGGATATAAACCAGCAGGTAGCTGAACTCAGGACAGAATAAAGAGAGATGCTGAGGGAGATTCAAGGGAGACCCTGAGAGAGACGCTGAGGAAGATGCTACCGAAGAAAGCGGCCAGGACCAGAGGAGAGGTAAACCAACTATGTGGAAGGCATAGACTACTCTGAATGGGTTAAATAAGTTATGAGCTAGTCAGCAAATGAGCCAAGGCCTATGGCCTAGGCATTTAATAATAAATAATTAGTCTCAGAGTCATCATTCCAGGAGCAGAGGAAGGGAAAGGAAAAACAGATTTAATCTTGTTTACAAAACCAAATAGATGGGCTTCAAGGTACGGGCCTTGCATTTGCAAGGCAATGTTAACAAGGCTGAGGGCAACCACTGTGCATGCCCCTCTGTGGCAGCTGAGAGCTCCTCCCCTCAATGGCATCAATCTGACCAGGCATGCTCCAGCCAGCCTATGTTTTCTTACTGCGGGCTGTCACCCGTAAGAGCCTAGTATCCAAGGCCAGGCTGGCTTGCTTTCTGCTCTGCTCTGTTGTTCCCTCTCTCCCTCTCTCACTTCTTTTTCCTTCCTTTCTTCCTTTCTTCCTTTCTTCCTTTCCTTTCCTTTCCTTTCCTTTCCTTTTTTTCTTGTTTTATAAGACAATCAAGCAAACAAGTAAATAAACAGACCCCAAAAAGAGTCCTTTGTAGGTGAGAACTGCAAAGCAGCTCTAGTGTATAGAGCCCTTTGTTGGTCTGCACATAGAGGCCGGACGCTCGGCTGTTCCTCTGACACTTGTCCTGAGATTCCTGCTGGGTGGTTTAGGCGGTTTGGGGACCAGCCCCTCTGCTTCTAGGAATAAGACTGAAGCCAGCCTTTCTACACTGTGGTGAGTGGTAGGCCCAGTTGAGAAGCTCAGGCCTCTGAGACAGTAACTGTGGGGGCTCCTGACAATTCCTTCTGAGGACCTGAGAGGACACCAGCGCCTTCCCAGTTCTTCAGTCATCAGAGGTAGGTCTGCCAGAGACGTCTGCTCTTTCACCTCCTTGGCTCCGGGCTGTTTTTAAAAACAAAACAAAACATTCAGTTCGAAGACAGCGGAGGTCAAGGGAAGTGAGAAAGACAGCGGAGGTCAAGGGAAGTGGGAAACTCATGGGGTGCGTGGGCTGAAGTGATTCAGGTCACCCACAGAGTTCCAGTTTCATTCCAACTTGGTCCTCCCACAGGAAGATGTGGACAATCCTAACAAGAGCATTTAATCAGAACTACCAGATTCCATGGATTTATCGACCTGCAGGTACTGAGTACCTCATCTTTATAAATGGCACGCAATGAGGCCTGCGCACAAAACCAGAAATGGCTGCTATGCCAAGGGCCAGCAGGCTCCGCACACTTATTTATGACCCATAAGGAGCAGTACTCACAGGCTTCAGACAGGGACGTGGGATCAGGCTTTCGATAGGAAGTGGACATTAAGACCCAGCTCCCAAAAGGGCTGCCAGGTTTTAGTAGGAAGCAGATGAGGTGAGGACACATTTGGTGTGTGTGAGGGCAGCCACTCTGGCTGCAGACATTCCCTCTAGCACACTCTGAGGACCTTAGGCGGTGGTGGGGGGTGGGGGGTGGCGTGGGGGGTGGGGGGTGGCGTGGGGGTGGGGGGTGGCGTGGGGGTGGGGCTTTGCCTGTATTCAGTAGGAACACGTCAAAACCACTGGTCAAATTGCTCCGAGCTAGTAAAGAGTTCCCAAAAGGCTTGCAGGGAGCGAATGCCTTAAAGCAGCCATCCCCCTGTTCAAGGGGTATGACTATCGTGATTTAGCAGACAGGAGTTTCGTGAAGGCCCGGAAGCTTGCTCCTCACACGCCTTCCTCCTGAAGGCTGCCTGAGTGAAGACGGGTCTGTGACCACATCCCTTCCTGGTCTCTAACCTCCCCTCCCTCCACGACCTCAGGACGGTCCTTCCCCTCAGGCCTCCGGGCATCCTCCATGAAGCACTGGCTACAGAGAGAGTACCCATGCGACCTAAGCTGCGACACCAACAGTATGTGTGTCCCTGTCCTCCGGGGCTTTGTGAAGCCGCCTGCACAGGCGGGAGGATGGCAACGGACACAAGACAAGACGATGTAACATCATCTTCCGCTTCTTCTTCCAAAGCCACTTAAATGGCTTGTTGACATGGCCACTGGCGTTAATGGATGCCAGCTGTTGGAAGGGGCTCCTGTGAGGGACACTCCAACAGCCACGCAGCGGACCTCACAGCACAACGGAAAATTCCAACAACTCTGGGCTTCCCCTTCAGTGAATCTTTAAAGTTGCTTTTCTTATTTTATAAAATAGTAGGTAATTGAGATTTGTAAAAATGCTACAAAGTACAGGGAGGGGACATTTAAGAAGTTACTCATAATGCTATCAGCCATGTATCGCTTTCCTTTATGCGTGTTTTACACACACACACACACACACACACACACACACACACATATGCTGTGCTCATACCACAAATACATATGTGATGTACATATACATGTGTACACGCTATGCTCACATGGTACAAATGCATACATACATGCTATGCTACTGCATATACACACATGTGCCTTGTGCCTGTGTCATTCACACACATGCAGACACACTCCACATACTCACACGAGTATCACATACTGCATACTTAACAAACTCTACACACGTGCACACATTGTGTACATGTGAGTGCACAGACCAATGTGGAGGACACACATTTTCATGCTTATACATATAGCATAACTATACTATAAGATGTACCTGCCCCATGCCCATTGCATACACATACATATACAAGTACCTGTATGAGCATGCGTACTTGATAACATCTACCACGCACTGCATATTCATGCATACACACTGGCCTTGGGTACAAGCACACGTCTTGAAGATCTTGCTCTCTGATGATCTTCCCACCCCTGTTTAGCTGTTATTGCTGTCCTTACTCCTTGCTGCCATGTTTATCCCCTGGGTAGCCAGTGTTCCCAGGGAAAGCCCAGTGAACCAAGCTTGGCAGAGGAGTCACTCCTCAGAGGAACTCAAATGTCCCCACTGCCTCTGGAGTGAGCCTAAACAGGGACCAGCCTATAGCGTGGCCTCTAGGCTGTATTCCTCTCTTGTTCAGGTTGCTAAGCCCTCACCTGGAGACGGGTGTCACATAGTTCCCAGGGAACACGCCGGAGACGCCGGTTTTTAGTGAAGCCCCCTTGAACCAGCCGTCCTGGCACTTCTCGAGCACACGGTACATCTCCCCCTTGCGTAGCTCGAGCTCATCGTTCTTCTGGGGCTTGTATGCATAGAGAGCCAGGTACCTGTGAACAGAGGACGGAGACAGGCTCAGTGGACATCAGGAATGACAGGGGAGGCACAGGGCAGATGGAGCTCATCTGTAGACGAACCCCTACCTACAGGCTAGCTGGTATCTGCACGGAGCTGTAATTCAGAGCTCATATACCCTTTACCGGACTCAATCTTACTACAAACACATGAGGTGGAGGGAGGAACAGGCCTGTTCCTAACGCTTGTGGATTTCTGACGGGCCCACTGAATGGCCAGACAATGTATGGGCAGAGTGAGGGGACTTTTTTATTTTCTGTCACAGAAGGGAAGAAACTCAATGAGGCACTCTGCTGCCTAGTCTCCAGGACACCTCACACAATATCCTCAGTCTGGTCTCTGGACCTCATGATTTTTTTCCCCCTTTTCTCTATGATTTCCATAGTCTGGTATCTGAGCAAGAGGAAATATTGGGGATAGTCGAGTAAGCTAGTTGGGCCTAGGCTGTTCCGGTCTAGCTGGGTCTGGGCTGTTCCAGTCTAGCTGGGTCTGAGCTGTTCCGGTCTAGCTGGGTCTGAGCTGTTCCAGTCTAGCTGGGTCTGAGCTGTTCCGGTCTAACTGGGCCTGGTTTTCTGGTTAGTCTGAGCTGGAAGAGAATCTTCTGAGCTCCCTTCCAGAAGGAACGGCCTCCCTGGAGCGATAGTCACACTCTTACTAATTATTTCACGTCTCCTTTTCTTGTAAGCCTCATGTGCAGGCAAGGCCGAAGAGACGTCAGCCCTTTTGGGGACACACTAAGAATGCATGAATCTCTTCCTTGCAGTACTAGCGAGCACGTGGAGTAACGTGGCAGAGGGGCTCCCTTCCTCCTGGAGTCTAGGGAACAGCTGGGCTTGACTGTTAGAGGAACCCGCGCATCCGATATTTACTTAGAAGATCCAGTTCTAAAGATGACTTGTGTAGGAGAGGCCAGAAGAGCCATCTCGAGAACTGTGAGCTGAGATGTGAGCTCCGGGGCATTGATGATCCTGTCCTGGTGCTGCAGGTTCCTAGACTTTCCTATAGTACACTCTCTGGGGCTGCTTGATTCCCAGAATTCCTCCAGCACCCTCCTGACTCTGCGAAGGGATTTCACAGAAGTGGAAAGGGAAACAGTATGGCTCACTAGAATCCGTGGAAGGACAGAGACTCTGAGAAAGAGTCCAGAACAAAATCAAAGTCCTATGGAGACCAGAAGGTTTCCCCGCTTTCCAGTCACATCCCCCCTCCCTCCACAACCTGCATCTGCAGGACCTCTGGATCTACTCAGTCGGGGCTCAGCGTCCTGTTTACACGCCTCTACCCCTAGGATGAAAGCCGGGTGTATGGTTTAATTTGTGAAGAGCCAAACACCAGTGTCTGGGAAACCCTGGGCATCTGAGAGCAAGGGGCCACCAGGAGAGGACCCTCCTCTCCAGTGACATGGAGTTCCAGTGTCCACCACATGCCTATGTGACAGAAGTGAAAACCAGAGTATGACCCTTCCCTTTAATGGGCTAGAGGGGAAATGTTACTAACAGGTAAGACACTTGAGGGCTGCACGGCTACACTGGGCTGGCTAGTTTTAAGTCAACTTAACACAAGCTAGAGTTATCTGAAAGGAGGGAGCCTGGATAGAAAAAAAAAATGCCTCCAGATGATCAGGCTGTAGGGAGTTTTCTACGTGACAGATACAGGGTAGCCCACTGTGGGTGGTGCCATCCCTGGGCAGGTCGTCCTGGGTTCTATAGGAAAGCAGGCTGAGCAAGCCATGCGGAGCAAAGCCAGTAACGAGCACTCACTCCTCTATGCTCCTGTTCCCTATGCTTGCTTGTGAGTGAAATAAGCCATTTCCTTCCCAGGTTGCTTTTGGTCATGGAGTTTTTAGCACAGGAATAGTAACCCTAATTGAGACACATGCCAAAATTATATATGTGTGTATACACACACACACACACACACACACACACACACACACACACACACA
>JADRCD010138961.1:0-11454 GCA_019843815.1 Montemys delectorum | reverse complement strand
TAACAAATTCAGATAAATTGAAATCATGTAACTTTTCTCATCATAATACAATAAAAGTTAAAAAAATATTAGTTGTAGGGTCCTTTTTTAAAAATTAATTAATTTCAGATGAGTGGGTACCTACATGCATGTCTGTGCACCATGTGTGTGCTGTGCCAGACGAGGCCAGAAGAGGGTATCAGATTCTCCGGAACTGAACTTTGGATAGTTGGACTAGGAGCTTTGCTGTATAAGTGCTAGGAGTTAAACGTTGGTCCTCTGAGCAGCCTGTATTCTTCCCCACACAACCACCACTCCGGTCTCCTCCTGCTTTGCTTTTTTACTATTTCCCTATCTTTGGTTTTCAGGCTATGAGGTTCCTAGACATAGCTATGCACCTAGACGTAGCTGCTTACTCATGCACCTTTCAGTCTATGGCGTTTCTTGGATCTGTAGTTTGGAGAATTTGGGTTGCTATGATTTTTAACCACCCTTTCCTGTTCAGCTCTTTCTTTCCCAAATCTTTATGGAATTCCATATACATCAGACCACAGAATTATCTGTTTTTTTTTTTTTCTTAAAAAATTTTACTTTCAGGTTTGATGATTTCTACCTTCCTTCAAGGTGACTAATCATGTAACCTAAGCTCACTAATCTGCTGCTAAACCCAGCTAGCAAAAATTTCACCTTATAATTACAATTGCACTTCAGGGGTTTCCATTTAGTTCTTTTCCACGTGTTCCATTTTTGCGTGGAGACCCCTATCTGTGTATTCAACTTAGCCATCTTTAACTTAGGTCATCAGATGCTTTGTGGTACCTACCGGACAGTCCTTATCTAACCGCTTCATCATCCCAGTTATCTACCCCTCTTCCTGTGCCAGCCTGGGTCTTAATTTTCCATCCCTTTGCATGCCTGGTATTACTTCACAGTAGCCTAAATATTATGGATAACAGGAACTCAGGACTGCACCCTAAGAGTAACAAGTAAAGCTTGCCAGCTGTGCCGGGAATGTCAAACCTCTCTCAGTCTGTCAGGCCCCATTTTGTGCTTTGCTGGGGCACGTCTATTTTGGCTGTGAATTTAGGACTGCCTGAATTGTAGGATGTGATCTTTATTCCTAAGGTTCTTATTTTTAAAGCAGAGACTATCACTCCCAAGAGTGGTTTTCCTGCCATGCTAGCTGCTTCCTAGGCCATAACCGTAATATCTCCTGGGACCATGTAAACTCTGGGATTACCACAGCCATCAATTTCCAAGTCTAAAGAAGAGTTGCATCTCAGCCCTTACCAAGGGCACACAGTGAAGCCAACTCTGACTTTGGTATGTCTCTCTTTACAAGTGACTGTTTGGTCCCTGGAGTCAACAATGTCAACCATTTTATCAATCAGAATTATCATCTCTGCTTGGCTTCATCTCCCTATACTACGGCAGGAATGGGTCCCAGGAAATAAGTCAGGGCAGCTTCTCTTGTGTTCTCTTCGTAGTTATGGTCTTGGGGTGCCCATTCATTTCCTTAAAACTCTTGTTCCATATGTTTTCTTTAATGATGTAGTTTATTTCCAGGCCAGTGTAAGTCAGGAGTTAGTTATCTGGTCATTATAGGAAACTGAAGTCTTTAAATACATCTGAAAAATATTGTGAAAGAGCAAATGCTTGTATGTGATACTTGCAAAGATTGTATGATAGGGACTCCCAAGAGTCCCAGGGCATCTAAAGGCTGCATGGACACTACCTAGATCCTCCTTCCTTGTAGAGAAAGTCTATATCCTTTAGATGAAGTCTCTGTCCTTCTATAAAGAAAATAATCTAATCCTTCATGGTATTTAGTGATGGCTTTAAAAACTATACGATCATAATTCGCTTATCTATAGCCACTGGGTTACCTTTGCACACATGTGCTCTCTCAACCACCAAGCACAGAAACGGGACCAGGATTAGACAGCTGACTCACAAGGAACCCATCCATACCTAGGGCTTAGGCAATGTAATTTCCTTCCAATAACCTGAATTAGGAGACTCAGTAATTGTGTTCAGATGGTAATTGATGTTTAGCTACAAGATCATGTAGAGTTGGCAATGGAGTGGACTTTGGAACAAGCCAAAGTCATAAATGGTTGTGGCTATAGGGAGGAAGTAATCATTTGTAAGCAATCTGCAGGGTTCCAAATAGATGTAGAGAGCAATAGAAACATTCTAGCAGTAGGGGGAAGTGCAGAAGCCTACATATTGTCCCATTAAAATTTCATAGCACTTCTAATGTTTAACCCTGAGAAGTGTCTACTGTGTCTTTCAATAACTCCCATTTTATTTAGTATAATTCCAGTAGCTATTCTTCACCCCTCACCTAGCCCACCCTTTACAGCAGAGTGCACCCTAAGCAGAGCCACCCTCTAGAGGAGAGATGCTGTGAGAGAGCCAGCCCCAGCTACTGCCTACAGTAGACCCCACTGAAGGCAGAGACTTCATCTAAAGGATATGGACTATCTACAAGGAAGAAGGAGCCAGATAGTGTCTTGTGTAGCCTTAGATGCCCTGGAAGTACTCTTGGGAGTCTATATCACACAATCTCTGTTTTTTTTTTTTTTTTAAAAATAAATAAATAAAATAAAGCACTCCTTACTTTGATTTGCATTCTATCCTCCCAAAACCATTATTCTGTTTGCCTCCTGTGTGAATGCTGGGCTATCTTGTCCTTCAACACCTTTCAGGCTTTAGAGTACTATTTTCTCATCTTTAGCTATGGTTTAGACATGCAATACTCACGTACTAAAGACTCGGTCTTTAGTGTTCTTTAGAGGTGTTCTGAGGTAGGACCTTGGAGATGTGCTCGGGTCATGAGAGCTCTAACCTCATCAATACTAATCCACCGATGGTTTTGTAGCTGAATGGGATAGTGGGAGGTGGTGGAAGCTTGAAGTGGTGGAGCCTAGAGGAAGCATGTCAGCTGAGAGCCTCCTTTGAAGGGTAAGCTATGTCTCCAACCTCTTCCTCCCAGAGTGCTCTCTTTTCTCCTCTCTCTTCTCCTCTCCTCTCCTCTCCTCTCCTCCCTTTTGCTCCCCTCTCCTCCCTTCCCCTCCCCTCCTCTCTTTTCCCTCCCCTCCCCTCTCCTCCACTCCTCTTCTCTTTTCTTCTCTCTCTGTCTGTCTGTCTGTCTGTCTGTCTGTCTGTCTGTCTGTCTGTCTGTCTGTGTTCATGTGTTCTGGCTGCCATGGAGTAAGCTTGCTTTGACTGAATCCTTCTGTCATTAAATCCTACTTGCCCACAGGCCCAAGTGACCACACTAAGACCTCTGAAAATACAAGGAAGATAAATCTCTCCTTATCTAAGTTATCTTTCTTGGGCATGTTGTCACAATAGGAAGCTGACTGCCACAGGTGTGTATATTAGGTAAGGCAAAGAGATGCAATTAAAACTCTGGCAGTGGTGGCTCACGCCTTTAATCCCAGCACTTGGGAGGCAGAGGCAGGCAGATTTCTGAGTTCGAGGCCAGCCTTGTCTACAGAGTGAGTTCCAGGACAGCCAGGGCTATTCAGAGAAACCCTGTCTCAAAAAAAAAAAAAAAAAAAATCTTACAAGCACGTGCTGTTAAAAATCCATGGAATCAGTTATACTTTCCCATATCCCTAGCTCATCCTTTGCACCCTGTCATGTGTCTCAGGGGTAGAACCATTTTAGGGTCACAGCAGTGCTAACTGAGGATCCCGACGCTAGCTCTTAATTCTAGCCTGACTAATTCCTTTGCGGCCTCCCAGCATCTTGCTTCATTTCTCCAATCTGTAGAGACAGTATTGAAGGTCTTCATCCTTACTTCTTCTCAAAATATCATTACAGAAACGAATGAGATCATACTCATAAGAGGATTTGATTTCTTCGTTGTGGCAAAACATCAAAGAATGAAAATCCACCCGGCAATTGTTGCCATAATAATCATAGTAAACAATAGGACCTCTGAAGAGAGAAGCAATTTCCACTCTTTCTGTAATTGTGGAGTAAATTGTGAGGCAAGAAGATGGCGAAGAAATGAAAGCCAGCCTGACTGTGACTTAGCACCTGGTTTTCCTTTGAAGGGAGGTGGCGTCAGGAGCCTCTCACAAGCTCCTCATCGACGCTGTAGCCACACTCCCCCCACACTGACCTCCTGAGAAAGCACCACAGACACCAGCCTTGTGCTCAGCAAGGCTTTCTCATTGAGTGTGGGGGTGGGGGTGGCATAAATGGTGGCATTTGGTGTAATGGCAGTACAGCTGAAGCTGAACAATCTCTTGCTGTGCCTGGATCCTAGAGTAGAAGGCGGGGACTGTTGTCAACACCAGACCAGAATAGTGTTAAGTGTTAATATGAAATATCAGTGGAATAGGGGCTGCAGTTTTGCAGGTTCTGCGTGGTCTGTGCTTATGCGCAGAGAGCGCTAGACATGGTGGGGCAGAAATCTCAGGCCTTACTGCACCAGTGCTAATGTTTGCCATGAAAGGAAAAGCTGGGGGCAAGGAGGCAAGCATGTATCATAAAAGTAATTAATTGTTCTACTTTTTAATGGTCTACCCAGACTGCCTTTTTTTAAAAAAATGAATCATACAGACGGGACCGAGATGCCAGACAGATTGTCCACTGGGACTTAAAAGAATGAGTCCCTGCTATAAATCACGATAATGAGTTCGTTTTTAAACTGGTTTATGAGACTGAGAAGTATAGCATCACGTTATTTTCTTCCCCTTGAGTCTCTCACTGCCTTGAATGCTTTTCAGAATTCAGGGGCCAGCATTTCCTTTCAGAAACTCTTTCCAAGTTGAGTGGCTGTTGTTTTACCAATCAGGTCTTTCTCCAAAGATGGTCTTTGCACATGATTTTCATGACTCAGCTGAAACCGAACAAGCCCCCATTGTTGGCTTTGTTTTCCGCACCAGCATTATTGACAAGCTCTGCCTAACTCTCGGGAAAAGGTCTGTTGTCTGACCAAGCTACTATGGAAACCCGATCCAGGCCATTTAGAAGCCTAATGCCTTCCCTCTTGAATCTGTGAAGAATTTCGAGGTCGGTCAGACTCAGCTCAGAGAATATTCATCAGGGCAGAGGGTACGGCTTGTTCACACCACCCCACTTTTCATCTCAAATCAGCTGTGCAAACAGACTTGCTGGCCCAGGGGGGAAGGCGGCACTGCCTGTGGGTCACTGTAAGCCACAGAGGTTTCATTTATTTTATTTCTACATCATTCTGACTAGACAAGGACAGAGACATGGACAAACAAGAGCTGGGCTTCTTTTTTAAAAATGCAAAGGGAATTTCTCCATTTGAAAACTGACTGGTAGAAAAATACTATAGCCAGTTGCTTCATTACCAGGAAATAGATCCTGCAGGTTTGAAAGAAGGGACTGGAAATACAATCATTTTTCACTATCCTATGAGATGCCCCCTCCCAACACACTTTAGAAACAAACCTGAGGAGGAGAATACTCTGAAGAGAGTTTCTGTGTTTGTGCTTGGGAACCTCATCTGCCATGTCTAGAGAGAAGTTCTAAGAGTGTTCTAGATTATGTTTCTCTTCACTAAATCCTTAGGCATTTCCCTGCTCACTGTTAAGGATTCTGGGGCTTTTAAAGGGTACAGGCAGGCTTTGCTGCCATTATCTTTATATATAAATCTCAGTAAAGCAAATATTATAAAATGTACCATACAGTTATTCAGTATTACTGACAATTCATATATATTTACACTTTATGACTGAGCAGAGCTAGCTCTCATGGAACATAGACCAGATAACAGAGCCATGGCATGTTGTGTGTGACTACTAGGAAAGCAAGAGTCTGTACGTGAGGGACAGTCTGAGTGATGTGATTGTGGTTTTTTTTTTGTTTTTGTTTTTGTTTTTTGTTTTTTTTTTTTGTTTTGTTTTGTTTTTTTGGCAGAATGGGGAACCAGAGGGAATGTATCCATTCTCCCTACAGGTGATGATAATCTGCCTGCCCAGTATCCCAAGTAACTGAAAGAACTCAACACACAGACACAAGCTCATCCACGCCGACATGTCTAACTCTTTCCAGTCAGATCTTTTATAAGAGATGGCAATCAATGCTGCCTTTCCTCTATTATTTTACTCTAGTTTTATAGATGGTGACATTAATATTGAGAAGAGGAAGAGAAAAGGAGAAGGTGGAGGAGGAGGAGGAAGAGAAGGAAACAGGAGAAGGAGGAAGAGAAAGAGGAGGAAGAGGAGAGAAGAAGAAGGAGGAGGAGGAGGAGAAGGAGGAGGAGGAGGAGGAGGAGGAGGAGGAGAAGAAGAAGAAGAAGAAGAAGAAGAAGAAGAAGAAGAAGAAGAAGAAGAAGAAGAAGAAGAAGAGTAGAAGTAGTTGGGGTGGTTTAGATGTTCTCATTTTTTTTTTTTTTTTGAGAAAGTGTAGTTCATCCCCCTACCATGGATTTTATTATAGAGTCAAGGATAAAGGCACAAGGGCTTCAAGGAGGTGATAGAATTCCCAAAGACTCAATGAGAGGCAGATTCTGGGACTGGAGGAAGATTATTGGATTATAAACTAGCAGATCATTGATTCAGACAGCAGTCTTTATTATCTACCAGAGGGAGTTTCAGATGCTGGGAGTACACCACTAACAAAAAAATAAAATAAAATAAAGATAAAGGTTTCTGCTCTGCTGGGGCTTTAAATTCTATTGAGAACAAACAGTAGAAACAGAATAGATAAATAAATACTTAGGTCAGGAGGTTGGAGCATTAATAGGATACAGTTCTTATTTTAATAAGAAACTCCAGGGTAGATCCACTTGAGTGGTATAATCTTAGGGATGGATTTGAAGGGTGTGTTAGAGTTCACTGTCAGAACGGTGGAGGAAAAGCATCCAGATGAAAGCTGTGGACTGATCAAAAGCCTTTAGACAAGTACACAAGCCTTAAGTACACTTGAGAACACAGAGGCTAGAGGGACTGAGCAGAGTCAGCAAGGGGGAGGGACTAAGACAGGAGGTCAGAGGTGCAGAGTAAGAGAGTGGCAGTTCTTACAAGGACCCTGGCCTTCAGTGGGCATGAAATGGGATATGATCAGCTCTTTGAAAAGCATCATTTCAACTGCTCTAAGAACAGACTCTAGAAGGATGAGGATGAAGCAGAGAGATCAGTAGAAAATGATATATTGCCACAGGCCACAGAGGTGAGAGCCACAGAGGGAGGAGAGAAAGTGACAGGGAGAGTTCTGAATCAACTTTAGGTAAAGCCAGAAGACCTCCTTGATGGCTGGGAAGAGAGGGAGGGAGGGAGGGCAGGAGGGATGGAGGAATGGGAAGACAGGAGGGAAGAAGGAGGGAGAGAGAGGGGATGGGGAGGGAGCCTCTAGTTCCATAAAGACTCACTCAGTAAACTTGAGCCTGAGAGAAAAATCTCTTTGTTCAGTGGCAGGACCTACAGGCTTCAACAGCATTCATTGATAGGAATGTCAACTCCATCCAGGTTGGCTCAACTTGGTGCAGAGCCATCTGAGGCCTCTGTCTTGAACTCTCCATTTCTCTTGATGATTATGTGGCCTCGACATCAGGGTGGTACAGCAAACTAATATGTAAGTTACTCTTTACAGCTTACTTATTTAACCTGCAATGAGATGTATACCATGTGCCAACAGTGTTGAACTGGGTGCTGAGGAGTCTGGGGCTCGGGCTTTGGTTTACTCAGCCATGTGGTGATCTTTGTCTGGTGCCCCGTGATGGGCTTAGTCCATCCCTGCCCACAATAGACTCCCAGAGAAAAGTGATTTTAGCTCTGTT
Source organism: Montemys delectorum (assembly GCA_019843815.1). NCBI lineage: Eukaryota > Metazoa > Chordata > Mammalia > Rodentia > Muridae > Montemys > Montemys delectorum. The sequence continues at coordinate 3,707 of JADRCD010138961.1, read as the reverse complement.
TTACAGATGAGGAAACCAGGACTCACAGAGCTCTCCCAAGTTGCACCTTGTCAGGGATGAGCCATGCCCTTAAATATGTTGGGCCCATTTACTCTCTGAAAGTTGATCTGTAAAAAATAAGTCCATGAAATAACTGTTAAGTGTCTGAGGACTTTGCAGTCTTTGTCACAATTACTCTGTGATAGCAATGGTGAAATAGTCATTGAAAATACATAGATTGTTGGAGGGGAAACTGGGAAAGGAGAAATTTACATGTAAATAAAGAAAATAATAAAAAAATCACATCATCATGTAGAGAGAGAGGGGTAATAGAGAAAGATGTAAAGTGGGATATCAAAAAAAAAAAAAAATGTTAATAGTCTGGATGTGATCCCAGCGGTCGGACAACAAAAGCAAAAAGAATGAAGCTATCTGGGCACGGTGGGTTCTCCTCCAGGCTAGGCCACCTAGAAAGACCTTGTCTTAAAAACAGAGCAGAACAATGCAAACAGAAAATCCAAATGGTGGGACAAAATAGTGTGTAAACATAGAATAAACTTATGGCTATGTTTTTTTAAGAAAAAGAAAAAGAAAATACACATATTGTTGTCCCAATAAGACTTTCCTTGTGGATACTGAAATTTGAATTTCATGCAACTTTCATGTCATGAAATATTGTTATTCTTTTGATTTTTCTCCAACAATTTAAAAGCACAATCACCATTCTTAGCTAAGACATTGTTTTAAAAGCAGTTGGAGCTCTAGATTTGGCCCAGGTACCATAGCTGTGGACTTCTGGTTTTACTATGATCTAAGAATTTTCTGAAAGAGAGAGTGCCAATAAGAGTATGGAGACAAAAGGGGTTTGTTCTCATTGTTTTTGTTTGTTTGTTTGTTTGTTTTTTGGAGGGGAACCTGGGAAAGGAGAAATTTACATGTAAATAAAGAAAATATCTAATAAAAAAAAAGAGTATAGTTCTTATAACTATGGGATTGGGAGAAGAGGAAATAGAGACTCACAGGACCTGAGACCCTCAGTGACCATTGGTTGGCTGGATAGGCTTCCTTTCAGCTTTCCTTCCCTCTAACTGCTGCCTGCTACCTGTGGAGTGCTAAGGGCAACCACATCCCAAGCAGGACCTTGCCAGGGTCCATTCTGACCTTCAGGGTGCTCAGTTCAGGTGCCTTAGCTCTAAAAATCTCCACACCAGGAAGGGAAACAAAGCCTGGGCTCAGAGGAAGCAGAAGACGTGGGCAGGGCTAGTTCCAAGTCTTTCAAAAGCCATAGCTTCAGCACGAACAGTAATTGTCTCCTGCAGTCTGTCTGCTTTGCTGTGGCCATCTCAGGACTTTCCCTTTGCCAAGTTTACACAGTCCTCCACACTGACGACACTAGCACTGCCTGTGGACACAGCATCTCTAGTCAGGCTGTCTTATGGCTCCTCAACTGGTATTTGCTCAGAGCCAGCAACATAAGCCGGATTAGAATCTACCTGTGACAACGAAGTGAAGGCTAATCATTGGCACTTCTGTAAATCCTAAAACCAATATGGATATCATGATTTTTCCCCTCATCTTCTAGTGTTTCATAAATTGAAGATTTAACTGATTGAAGTAGAATGACGAACCTCTCCTTGCTGATGCAGCATCACATAGAAAAAAAAAATTGAAATCATTGGAGAAAGAAGATAACGTTTAGAAGATCAGTGGCCTGATCCTTCTAGAAGTTGACCTGCAAGTCAACTGGCTATCCAGGGTGCACTCAGTATGATGTCTGCTCCTCGTTGTAGGTTGGTTAGCACCATTTCATTGATGGAGAAGCTAAAGAGTTAGGAGCTCATGATCCTAGGAGTCCCTGTAGGTAAGGTGGGATTCTAGGCAGCTGCTAGCAGAAAACAGTGACCTCTGAGCTCATATTTTTATATGGCTTAGTACAAGGCACTGGAGGTGAGAGGAAGCAAGGGTCAAAATAGGAGACATAGAGCAATTCTGGAATGCTGGGGTCAAGGTCAAGGTCTTCCCTGAGCTGCCACTGAAGTTCTTGCCTCCAGGAGGGTCTACAACCAACATTCCAATGCTTGGATTTTAATAGGATTTTATTGGATTGCCTTCCGTGAAATCCTTTCATTTGAGTTCACTTGCACTAGTATTCCTGTCAACCAGCGAACCAGAAGTTACACAAACAATCCAATCTCCTGCTCATCCACTATAGAGATTTCTGGCTTCTAAGCACTAAGACCCAAACATTGCTCCTACTTCGTTTGCATCTGGAGGTGGCACCAAAGATGCTAAAGAGGTGAATACAGAAACTATCAGGTGCTGGTAAGAACAGGGGAAGAATGTGAGGCTTTGGGGGCGGGTGAAGAAGTTCTCACTGTCAAGACTCACTCAGGCAGGGGGATTACAGAGTTAAATGAACTGGTCTCATGTACACATGGGAGAAACACAAGAAGCAGAGTGAAAAGAAGTAGCAGAACACCGGAGGGGGAGACATGGTTTGTATCCTCATGTAGGACAGGATTGTATAAGTTCCACCAGACCGTGCTTCAGGTATTTGAGCCAACGCCGAGCCCCAAGGCTGGACTGAGCAGCTAAGGCGAAAGCAGTAGACCACATATCAGAGGCCGAAAGACTTTTCAAACCTTTATTCATGCCACAACCTTTACTAGCTCTACTGTGTGCCAAGTATCCCTAAAAGTCCTGGAATGAGGGTGTGTGTCTTTGTCTTCAAAGACTAGATTTCACCCCAACTTTCAGACACTGAAATAGTCTGCCTGTCGTGTGTGTTTCCTGTACTGGAGAAGTGAAACAAATGTAGCAGAAATGAAGTAACCCGCTTACTTCGTGGGCCAGTGTATCACACTGGGAAGGTACAGAACGGCAAGACGGAAATGAGACTTTGAAGGTGTCTTTATCTGCTTCTGCCTCTGCCGGGAAGACTCACAAGTTGTCTGGAGAGGCGGCCCTTCCTCCTGTGCTTGGAAGAAATTCAAATGAGGAATCTCTTTAGCTGTATTTGGCAATGTCTTGTTCAATTCTAATACATCGAACTTGTACAGTTCTACTTGAACATATAAAGTCTTCCCCTCTACCACCCCCAATTTTATGCTACTACCAAAAATGTCACAGGTGACCCAATTCCTTCATTCAAATGTTATTTTTAGTAGATGTCAGAAGAGCGAAGAGTATCATTACGAAGCTGAGAGCAAATCCCCTGCATGGGTTTCTTCTTTTCATCTGCACCACCCATGGAGCAAACGAGTGACACTTGACCAGTCTCACACTAGAAGATGATGTCTGCTTGGGACCCAAAATAGTCAGGCTTCAGCCAAAGGATGTCTGTATTTTTTCTCTTCCAAAGAAATCAAAACTATCCCCAAATTAAGTTCCTCAATGCATAATAACCCTACTAATAGACCCAAATGCAATTTATCATTTCCCAAGAGACAGAAATAACACTAATAACTATAATTTAGATACAACTGCTCCTCAGATTTACAATCAGTCTAACAGATTGTGTGTGTTTCTGTGTCATCTATGAAGTCTTAGCACCGACCTGTGATCCTTTACAGGAAATGCATGAAAATGAAGTGTTACCAAATCTCCCGCTGTGTTCTTGTGATAGGTAGATCATGACCACCCTTGCATCTCTAATCTCTTACTGGTCACTCTGTGAGTCTGCACACAGGTGTGTGTGTGTGTGTGTGTGTGTGTGTGTGTGTGTGTGT
>JADRCD010138960.1:2718-20339 GCA_019843815.1 Montemys delectorum | reverse complement strand
ACACACACACACACACACACACACACACACACACACACACACACACAGTGTTTATAAGGTAAGATTCTGACCTTTGCTTACTAGGATTTTCATGTTGATGTTAAAGAGTAAAATAAAGTATATTGTTAACAGCAATGGTTTAGGCTCGGTTCATGGCAGGCCTTTAAGTTAGTGTTAAAACTCTCTTTCATCACAGTGTTCACTAGAAATTCTTCATTGTCCCTTTCCAGCTAAGAGACCTACTAAGACTGTCTTCACTTGTTTTCAAACTTGCCACAATCCCTTGTTTTAACAAGGATAATATCGTAAGAAGTTGCTCTCTGCCGAACTGCAGTTTATTAATTAATCATTTTCCCATCCTCATTAAATTGTTACACAGTGTTGATACTACAAATTCCTTATCTACAAATTGAAAGATAGCCAATGTTATCAAAACAAGATTGGCACTTGTCTACATGCATGAACTCACACATGTATGTAGTGCAGCTTGTCTGACACATAAGCATTTACATGTGAGGTCTTGGTATCTATAAGCAGAATAACTGGAAGCTTTTCTTTAAGCCTGGAAATAACTCCTAAGTCTGCATAGAATACAAACTTGTAATTCCCAATCTGCATTACTCAAACCTAAGTACAGTAGAACGCGTAGAAGCAAATGAGTATTTCTGGCAACTTGAAAAAGTATAGAGAGCAGAAGAAAGGGGGAATCATTCATCTTCTCATCTAAAACACAACCATCATCTGCTCTCTGTCTTTCAATTTCAATCTCTCTCTGTCTTTCAATCTCTCTCTCTCTCTCTCTCTCTCTCTCTCTCTCTCTCTCTCTCTCTGTGTGTGTGTGTGTGTGTGTGTGTGTATGTAATTATGTGTATTGTGTACATGCTTAGTTGACTGAATTTTTTGTCTTTATTTTTCAAAGTCCTGAGGCTCAGCTTTTAGAATGCTACCTAATTTTGGGGGCTCAATAAAGATCTATACAGTTTGGTTGTCATAGTAGAAATGCCAATCTATTATCCCCTTTTAAGCATTTTAATATTATTATAAACGCTTTTAGGGATTTCATACATTTTGAGCATGCATACATGAATGAGGATACATTCTCCTATGTCTGGTATTGCTTGTGTACATGCATGCATATACATGTGAAGGCCAAAGGACAACCTTGAGTATCTTTCTTCAGGTCCTTCATTGTCTGTCCCTGGCTGGCTGGTCTTCACCTCCCCAGTACTAGGATAATAAGCATGAAACACCATCATCCACTGTTTTGTTAATGTAGGTGCTGGCAAGTGAATATGACATATTTTATTTTGATGTTCCTTCTATTTGATGACTGATAATAAAAACAAGCTCCAGAAAATACTATGGCTTTGAAGTATTTCTCCATTAGGATAGTCTCAACATGATTTATTTCTGGAAGTAGCAAGCCTGAATCAAATGGTGGAAGATTAATATCTCGTGGTTCGTGTTCCAGATTTACTTTTTTTGGCAATTTTATATCAATTGAAAGGACCACTTGCAATAAATAATTTAGTCATTTTCTTACCTTATAAAATGAGGCATTGTACATATAGACATATATGCTTGCACATATATACATGTGCATATGTATGATTGTGAGTAGCTACATAATGTTTCATTTTATTAATGGTTTGTATTATTTACTAATAAGGGTGATTCTTAGTTGTTGAATTGCTTTTTTTTTTAAATAGTTAGTAGAAATCACTTACCATTTTATTACCATAGTTGCTTACATACTTTTGATTTGCTAGCCAATCAGTATTGATGAAATATTTTAATGTACAGAAAATTTCCATTTTGATATCATGGAAAAGACAAAACCAAAAATTGTTACTGATCACCATGCTGTACCATGCCCTCATTGGAGCCTTTAGTTATTGTTGTTCCTAAGATCATCTCTACTTTAGCAGTGAGGGACTAAGACTGGGTAGATATAACATTCTCAAGCTTTGTGCAAATAGGAGAGTTGTTAGCAGCATTGAGTTGGCTTTAAAATACAGGTTGAAGCTCCAGCCTGCGTGTGGCATGGTTGACTTACTCAACCATTTTTCTAAGCTCCTTACTCAGAAAGTTAACGTATTTTAAATATTTTTGCAATTAAAATTTTTGGTTATTTCTGTCTGTGCTGGGTATAAGATCTGAGTACTTATACACGAATATAAAAGATCTATAACCTCAGCTTCCCAAAGACCTGTTGTCTTTCCCTTTTGACTTAGTTATAAAGCCTTGCTGCTTCCTTTGGCTAGACGAATTCCACAGAATGTTTAACTACCAGTGGGGCATGGGTATTGACCAATCAAAGCAGACACTGGCCATAAGCGAGCACCTTCTGGAGATCTACCCAGCTTGCAGATTTCCTGCTGAAGTCTTTCTTTGAATGAAGGGCACACTTATCTATTCAAACTATGCTAGACACTTCATATATATCATCTAATTCAATTTTTATCCATTTAAATATTGAATTTTGTTTTGAGACAAGGTTTCTCTGTGTAGCCGTGACTGTCCTGCAACTCACTCTGTAGACCAGGCTGGCCTCGAACTCAGAAATCCACCTGCCTCTGCCTCCCAAGTGCTGGGATTAAAGGCGTGTGCCACCACTGCCTGGCTAAATATTGTCTTCCATAGGTATCCTTGGCTCATTTTTTCCCTTTGGTGATTTGATTAAATATTTACTTGAAGTTCCCTCATACTTCTTTCTCTCTTGTTTGTTTTAAGAACGAGGTTTCCACAGTTTGTTTTAAGAACGAGATTTCCACAATTTAAGCGATTGCTATTTAGACATCAGCACTAAGGTGCTGGCCTGCTCTCACATCTTCCTGTGTGGATTTGGCCCATTGCTCTGGTTAGTCACCATTATCTGAACCTGGATGTAGTTTCTTTCATGTCCTTCCCAGGTGTAATGGTGAGGCAGATGTACTGCATGGCACATTTAACTTGAGGTAGAATTTATCTTCTGTCTCTGAGTGTAAAACTTTTTATAAGTCCATGAATTCTTGTGACAGAGTTCCCTTTTTGTATGACATTTTCCCATCATCTGGGGTTTCTTGGCCTTCACTGTCTTACATTAGTTAAATGGTCAAGTCTAATACATTTTATGAATGATTCTTGGTACCACTAGTTGAATCCATCTGTTTGAAAAAAATAATACAACTGTAGAAAGTTCAGAGCAGAAAAGAGATTACTGAGTGAAAATGAACCTAGGTACCCCTTACCCAAACTGTTGTGCAGAACACAATTCACCATCAGTATGAAACAGAGATTACATCCATTTCTTTATACACGTGCTTACACGTGCTATATAGGATATAGGGTTTTTTCTTGGTATGTTTACAAACTAGCATGCTAATTTCCAAACCTCTCTACCCCATTCTCTGTCTTCCTTCCTGTGTCTCCAGTGGACGTGAAGTCAGAGGTTCCTATGGGCCTAGAGCCCATCTCACCTTTAGACCTAAGGACAGACCTCAGGATGATGATGCCTGTGGTGGATCCTGTCGTCCGCGAGAAGCAACTACAGCAAGAGTTACTTCTCATCCAGCAGCAGCAGCAGATCCAGAAGCAGCTCCTGATAGCAGAGTTTCAGAAGCAGCACGAGAACCTGACAAGGCAGCATCAGGCACAACTCCAGGAGCACATCAAGGTAGCAAATGTGTCTTTGTCTCTGACTTCTCACTCAGGGCATCCGCACCATGATGTGGGCATAAGACCGACCCATGGGAGCACTGATGGGGAATTTTCCTGTGATTATGACATGGATATGTGGCTTGAAGGAAATTGTGATTGTACTAGTTGGAAACTTGGGTAAGTACCTGGTAAACCCTTGCTTTGTTAGTGGGAGAGCTCTACTGTTGTTTACCCTTTCCCTCACAGACACAGTGGTAGCAACAGGAACTATGCATTCTCCTGGACACACTCTCCTTTGTACCCCATATAGTCGCCACCAAGAACCAAAGCTTGGACAGGCCCATGCTATGTTGCTAACGAATCCATGTGCACTATTTACCAGGAAGAATAAATTCACTCTGTGAAGAGAGACGGCCCTCTTCTGTCACATCTTAGTTTTCAGTCGAGGTCAATACTAACTTTTCCTTTTAGAAAATATCCCTTAGGGCATTTACTCAAAATGAAAATACAATGAAAAGGTGAAGGGAATTTTATATGCAAAAAGTGACATAAATATTTAAATGGTTTTATAGACTGTTATTTCAGTGGAAATATAGCATTAGCTCAGAACTTTTACTGGTGATTGTATATATGCCAAATTGTTCTTTTTCTTCTTCAGAATATTCACTGGAAAAATATCACTGTAGATTTACTTTTTTAAAAAAATAATTGGCAAAGACATTTAGTAACAGACAACTTGGAGGGGGTGGTGGCACATGGCTCTTATCTCAAAACTTAAGAAGCAGAGGAGGGAAGGTCTAAAACTTGAGCTGCAAAGTGGCCCAGTGTTTTCCAAATTTTAAAAACACATAGGGATATTTTAGTTCAACAAAATAGACATTTAATTTGAATTTATTTTATTAAAAGCAGAAAATATTTACAATATAGTTTTATTTTATAGTCAGCTCCTTCAAAGATGACTTAGAGGTGATAATCAATTCAACTGTGGACTTTGTCATATTTCACTATAATGTATTCTAGGTACTTAATCTCTTGTATATCAAGTACAAGTACATAAGTGTGGTATTAATATAGATAACTAACTTACAGCACTAAATTACAATGTCTAAGAAGATGAAAGTACTATTTTCTTCCCCATTTCCCTTGTTTTGCAAGATATATTATTTGCATAAAAGGCTCCTAGATTCCTAATATAAAACATATTCTCTTTCCTTTACTAGTGAACTTTCCTTTACTAGTAACTTTTATATTATTGCTCTATAACACAACTTAAAAATAAGATTGTAAGGTTTTGTATGTGTGTTTCCAATGAAATCATTGTCTCATAGTTATATTTATATGAGTTTCATTCACTTAGTTTGTACATTTATTTTTGAATAAATGCCAAAGTGTTATTTCAGTTTGACCCTTAAAACAGTAATAGAGGCATTGATGTCTAGCTCTTTTTCTTCAGTCCTGCTAGGCATGTTAACAGAGCAATGAGGCATGAGTAAGATTTACATTCTTCCCTTTGCTTTGAGAACAGAATGACGATAAGATACGGTTCATTTTCTTCTGTGCATGTCCTTTGCCACGAGTCTTGAGACGTGCTGATAAGCAAGTTGCATTGCTCGGTTTTTGATTTCCTTTTTCTTTTTCTTTTTTCATTAATGTTTGGTGCCTTTCTTACTGCTAAAGTCAATTGTGAGTAATTTATCATTTGACTTCACCCAGAACCTAAGAGTAGGAAATTGCTTCTAGGGCACAAACAAAACGATATGGCATGTTGATTGACATCTGGAAAGGTGTTGGAAAAGAGGCACTTCAGAGAATAAGGATTGTAGTTGGGGAAAGGAAACCGGAGCTTTATAAAGACGGTTTTCCTAAGTAGTACATTGTTTTGTGACGGGTTGAGTCTCACATGTTTACATGTCCCTGTTAAGATTGGGAAGTTCTATACTTCCATAACTTTTCTATTTTGCTCTGTTACTGTCTTATGGGTAGGTCTAAGGGTTAATGCTTTTAACGTTCATTTAGATTTGTTTGCACGAGGAAGGTAGTACACCATGCTTTAACAGCATTAGCTTTGAACTCTGACTCTTGTTCTAATCAGCACCTGTTTCCTTCCATCCTGGTCTATCAGTTCTCCCCTAGTCAACTAGGCATAGGGAAACAGTGTGACTTTGCAAAGCCACATACAAGGTAACTAGAATGTAGATACTCAAAAATGTGTTGTCTTCCTCTGTGAGCTGGCAAAGCTCCTCAGTTACCATGCTTCACTAAGGCTAAAATGTCTGGAAATAAACATGAAGTTTTATTCATTTTAATTTTTAGATAGGCCTCATTTTTATCTTGGCTAAATGTTGTGGCTAACGTGTGCTCTTCCATTCCTAGAAGGAATTATAGTTCAATTGCAGTAAAACTTTGGATGAAGCATTAAATCAATTTGAAAAGTCTTAATATTACTATAGAATTGACATTAAAACAGAATTTAAAAATAACTATGAATTCCTAAGTAACAGTGGATATTTGAGAATATCTATTAAATGGTTGTTAAATAAAAACAAAACACCATGTTTTGTAGATGTAATATGGAGAATAAACAGAAGTACTCCTAATTATGTACTGAGTCTGGGCAACGCTGTTGCAGTTGGCATTAAAAAGTTGCCTTCTTGGCGTCCCAAAGAAACAACAAGAAGGTCCTAACATTTTTGTTCTATTATTTGCTATAAAATAGAGGGTTTTAGGTGTCTCATTTTCAAAGGATAAATTATACTTTAGTTAGTTTTAAGTTGTAAATAGTAATAATTGAAATTGTATCATTCAAAACTAAAAACTAAATTTTGAAATAATTATGAAGCTGATCCAAGGGAAATTATTGTTTGTCTTACTTTAATGAACAGAAGTTCTTTGTAGCTTTAGTATCTTGTCAAAGCTCAGACTCAGCAGTGCCAGAGGCTAAGGAGGGCTCCAGAGGCTTCTGTGGTTCACTGCCTACATTTGCTTTCCTTGAGATACATGTGTACATACATAGAGAGAGAGACAGAGAGAGAGAGACAGACAGAGAGAGAGAGAGAGAGAGAGAGAGAGAGAGAGAGAGAGAGAGAGAGAGAGATTATATATATTCTAGGTCTGTAAGGAAGCTAATATATTTAGAAGTTATAACAAATAACCTCATATTTTTGTTATAAGTGGTTTGAAGTAAATTCAGAGATTTCAGAAAACAAATACCAGTGCATGAAAGAACAATCTGTGGAAGTGATTTCATGTGCGGATCCTGGAGTTTTCCTGTATTAGATGACAGGTCTGAAGCTTCTGTATTTTCTAGAGACATATAAGGTTATAGAGATTACCTCACTCTAATAAGAACTGTCTCTCTGAGGTGGTAAAAGGCTTAGTGCTTGTTCTATTTCAGGTAGACTTTCCCCAAATTAATGCACACTTTGCCATTCTATTCACTTGAGCTTTATACTGTATCTCAGGGTAAGAACTGATTATTTCAGTTGTCTATTTATAGTGTGAGAGACTTTATGTAATAGACACCTGGGCCGTCTCTGTCTTTGCGTGTTTCTGCATTTTGTAGGTACACAGGGAAGGGAGCTAAAGGTTCAAGCCAATAGCATTCAGATGACCTGAGGGGACTTGGTAATAATTGTTGATAGGGAGACACAAGTAATAGAATCATCTAAAAGCTTGCTTGTTGTAAATGTAAAAACCATCATGACTTTAGTTTTCTGTCTTCGTATTTCAATCATAAAAAGGTGGTTGAAGCACAAACTCTCTAAATACTATCAAGTTCCAAAAGCTGATAACATTGCAATTTGGGGCAATGAGTGATGACTTTGAACCTTAAAGAAATTGCACACTCTCATGTCTTTCTCTTCTCGCAAGTTACAACAGGAACTTCTAGCCATAAAACAACAGCAAGAACTCCTAGAAAAGGAGCAGAAACTGGAGCAGCAGAGGCAAGAACAGGAAGTAGAGAGGCATCGCAGAGAGCAGCAGCTTCCTCCTCTCAGAGGCAAAGATAGAGGACGAGAAAGTAAGAGGCACCAGGGTAACAGACACACTCTCTTCCAAATCTTTAGCTGACCGTCGCAAGGAACCTGATACCTAATGGAAATAAACTTGTCAAAATTGTCCTTGTCTAATGGAAAGAATAACGTATAGACTAAAGTGCCTGTCCATATTAGCTCTGCAGAACTTAATGGGAAATAAACACAGCATTGGCAAAGACCCAGTCTGGTTCATTGGCTTTTAAAAGTAAAATCGTGCTAAAGTGATCTAGTGTAAGACTCCCCATGTAGTAATAAAGCAATATCTACATGTTTTCAGTTCTTCCTTCTTCTTGCCCAGGCAGTCACTGTTCTGAACATCATGGTGTGCCTCAGTTCCCTATTGGTGTGCTTAGACTGTGGAAAGACTCAAGGCAAACATTTGCAAAATAACGGTCCACAAGAGGGAGACAGATCCAAATGATTGCCCTCTATCCAGGCAGTTCAAGAGCAGGTCGTTGCATAGTTTAAAGTGTGGTGATTTGAATTGAAATTACCAACAAAATTTATTTGTTTAATACTCAAATGAATTTTAAGACAACGTTGAATTTATTGACAAGAAACTTAGATCACTTTAATGTATTGTATTTATCTGTAACATTCCCCAAGATTCCTAATTTTAAAAAGATAAAATAATATGAAAGACTAGTGTTTTGTTCCTATTTATTCATCCATTTTTGTAAGTGCTGGGGATCGAGCATAGAGCCTCATAAACACTAGGCAAGCAGTGTACCATTAAGTTCAGCCCCACCTGTCAGCAATTTTCTCTTTAAATTTAAAGATGGATTGATGATAGAGGATTTACCCTCCTATAAAAATAATCAAAGAAATTATTGAAGGTATTTTTGAAAAACTGTAATGTAAGGAACAGTTACAAGATAGACTTTTGCCATTTTCTAAAGCCTGCGTAGATTTTTTTCTTTTAATAGGAAAGCTCCATATGCCGTGGCCAGTGATATTTCTTCATAACCTTTGTTGAGCATTCTTGAGTGATGAGAGGAAGTAACTCACAGTCAGTGTCTGTGTCCCTGTGTTTGTGTGTATGTGTGTTTCAGGGGCAGTGGCAAGCACAGAGGTTAAGCAGAAGCTTCAAGAATTCCTGTTGAGTAAATCAGCAACGAAAGACACTCCAACCAATGGAAAAAATCATTCCGTGGGCCGCCATCCCAAGCTCTGGTACACGTATGTTCTGTGTTTGGCTGTTTTATCCTGGGGATAGAGAGCACACAAGTTCTCTCTTTGACTGAACTGGGCAAAAATTCTAGGCCTGCCATTTCTCAGCTGTGTGGCTACTGACAAGTTCCTGGAAATCTCTAAGGATCAGCTCTCTTCTCCACAGAAAGGGTTACAGCAGTGCCTACCTGTAGAGTTGCCAGGGAGGCCCTAAGGGAAACAAACAAACAAACAAACAAACAAACCATTACAGAGTAAATAGGAGCAAGCAGTGCTCAACTATCATTAGCATTTATCGCTGTGAGGGCAGAGATCACCTTCTTTGTTGAATAAGTAATTTGGAATCTGGGAGGACCCAGAGATTGTTTTGGATCCTCATCTACTACATGTGATATCCGTGCAGAATTTATAAACATTTAGCAGATTGTGGCTTTATTTTATTTCACTTGGTTTAATATAAAATGGAAACCAGGGCTATTTTGAGAAATTCAGACCATTTTTTTTCTATTGGCTACTGGATAATGGTTTCAGTTCTCACATAAACGTGTTTGTTGAGTGGCCTTAAGATTCTGTGTGAATATATTTTTCAATCCCTTGTATCAAGGACAGGAAGTAAATACTAATTATTTTATGGAATTTGGAAGCATGGCCAAGAGTTGCAGTCGCTCCACTTCTGAGTGTGATCTCTAGCTGACTGCTCTCCTGTTCATCTAAAACTGAGGTAACAGGCAGACTGCAAAATATTCCAGACATGTGAACAATTATGTCCTTTGTATCAGTTGGCCTGAGAAACCAGTCAGTATCACAAATTACCTGAAATAAATAAGATTGTGTTACCTAAAATTGCCTGCATAATATCTGACTGGTTGATAATGCTTCCAGAGGTTAGCAGATTTAAAGAAAAGATAACACAAGTCTCCAATGAGAAACAACTATTAGGAAATAATTCATCTGTGGAGAATTCTTCAGCAGTTCCCTTGGGTATATTAGACATGGCTCTTCATGTCAGCAGTGATCGTGGAATATAATTCCAGCTAACCATAAATCATGAATTTTAGCAATTGTCTATGTGGCCCTGGGCAATTTCCTTGAATTGTCAAGGGATCAAGCTCCCTCTGCATACAAAGGGCATAATGACACATTTAGATGCTTTTTTTTAACCAGTTACAAGTATGCAAAATGATATTCAATAAGTTAATTGTTGAGAATGTATTTCTCAAATAAAAACCTGTGGTGGAACAGTCATTGTGGTAGTGGCTCTGTGGCCTGGGCACTTTCTCCATTATGTATAGTAACTGTAGTGTTTGTGCACACTGGGTCTTCTGAGTACAATCCTCCAAAGCCTTCTCTGGTAGCACTGTTGCTTTCTTGTCCATGTGTTCCTCCAAGGAAGAGAACATACATTTTAAGAGTTAGTTTTATATCGAAGGAGAGTGTGCTTTCCTTCCCACACATGTGGCATGCCCATGGGAGTCAGGACTCTGAGACTTCTGGCACTGTTGTCTTTTAGTGCAAAGATCATCCTCGTGGACTTGGCTATTGCTATCTGGCAATAATGAGGTCTTTGGACATCCTCACTTCTGCTGTGGTTGTTCTTAGTGGTGATTCCAAGGGATCTAAATGGTAGCTTTTTTTTTCTTTTGTAAAGTTTTTGAGAACTCATACACAGTAATTTCGGATTATAAAAATCTCAATCCCTAATTCTAACTAAATGAAGTTCACCACATGACTGAGTGACCAAATGCAATGTGCATATTTCTAGGACTCCTGCACCATTCCATATTTTGCTCCAGTGAACTTGGATGCAGGAGGCTGTGGTTTGGATACACGAAGGGGGACATAAATGCTGCTGAGGCACTGGACAGTATGGGGAACTGAATATTTCTGACTCACATGCGCTAACATAGCATCAGTATGAACCTCCTTTGTTTTCTGCAGGGCTGCCCACCACACATCACTGGATCAAAGCTCTCCACCTCTCAGTGGAACGTCTCCATCCTACAAGTACACATTACCAGGAGCTCAAGATGCCAAGGATGATTTCCCCTTGCGAAAAACTGGTAAGTTGACACAAGGACACCATTTAATTTCTCATGACATCCTTCACTTTCGTTATCCTCAGCTCTAGATGAAAATTAAAGAACTCCAAGTGTAGGTAGAATGCCCTATACTCAATGTCACATCGAATCAAACACACCATGAACACCTGCACACATGATGCCTATACATACAGAGGCACATAGATGCATAATTCTCCTTTCTTTATTTCCACATGAGTCCATTCACTATATAATCAAAGAATCATCATATTGAAGAGTTGTTCATATCTGGATTACCAATAAATGTTAGAATAAAAGAAAATGGGGCTGTCATTGCTCAAAAATATAACTTTTGTTCATTTTAAAGCCTTATAATATACTCTACTTGTCTCCTTTTCTTAACATACTTAAAGATATATATATATATCATAAACTTCATTTTGCCCAAAAGTATTTTTAAATGTTAACATTACAATTATTGATGTAGTGACCATCAGCTTAACTTATGCTTACTTCTGAGTAAATTATTTAACTGATGTTCTCCAGACAGCAGCCCTCAGCGCTGATATGTCCCTAGTAATCTCACTATGAGGATACACAATTTACAGTGTTTTATTTATAATTTAATGGACAGTATTATTGCCCTAACGTGTGTATATGTTTTCCCATCTTCTGTTCCTTTTGAGGGTCACTGACATGTGATTTTTAATGTGTGTATGCTCCCCAGCTATAATAGATTTAAATAATAGCTAGATAGCAAGACTTGTGTGTGTTCTGTTTTAAAGATATCAATGTTTAGGAAATGTAGCTTTTCAAAAGATTTAAAATGTTTGACATCCACAACTTCCAAGTAGATTTTCATAGATAGCTTAATCTATTTATTTTACCATAGGAAAAAAAAATCTCTGTAATTTATGTGTACATTCTACAGAGTGGTGATTTCAAATAATTATATTCATCTTTACAAGCAATTTGGAGTAATTTAAATGAGTGTAGACTGTACAAACACATGCTGTAGCTAATTTCTGTCAGATAATTTACCTGTGGCATAATATAGATTTACAAACAAAACCAAAACTGAAAAAGAATTTATTATCCTTCATTCAGTTTATATGTGCCCAAATATAGGGAAAGGGCACTTAAGCTTCAGTAGGCAATTGGTGCCTTTTTATTTTTATAGACCAGAGATTTTGGTGCTTCTAGAAAGTAAGGTGTGATATAACAATTCAACAAGAACCAATGCAAAGGGCAGAATGCCTGAGCTTCATGTATTGCATCTGAAGTTTACATTGCTCCCAGCAGATCATATCATCTTTCCTATAACTATTCTCTGGGACAAAAGGAGGGAAGAAGAGTGCAGTTTTATGCATTTCAGAACCTTGGGGTATTGTTTATGAAAATTGGCTCAAAAGGGTATGGTAATTGCAGCCTTAATACTTAATGGCATGTGTAGGTGCTATTGATAAGAATTTTATAACATTGCAGTAGTCAGGGAAGGAACTGTCATGAGAAGGAAAGAAAACAGGGTGAGTCTTCTTATGGCAGAAAGTCCTAATGAGTTACACATTCAGAAGACCCTCATCCTCTGAGCCCATGGTTGTGGCCTTCACTGTTCTCTTACCATGGAGACTGGGCTTTAGAGCTGCTGATGGCGCTCTTGAAAGAAGTGGCATCTCTGGCCCCCAAACATCCAGGAAGAAAATTCTTTTTTTTCTCCCAATATGAATGAGTACTAAATACCTGGTACTGTAGATGCCTCTATTTCTGTGAGAACAGATTTTATTTTTTTGTTTTTTTTTTTTAACCTTCTGTGAAGAATGAATAACAAACTGCTAATTTATTCTCATTAAAATTCTCAATCCACAACAAAATTTTCTTTGGGGTACACTTTAGGTACCCTGATCTGAATCTGAGTACATACTCAAGAAGCCCCCTCTACCTCTTTATGTGATGGATAATGAATATTAAAAGTCATGGCCTATCTAATGGTGTGCTTTCTGTGCTGCTGCCCAATATTTAGAATGTTTTCATTTTCTACTAAAAATCTGATCTTTATAAAGTATCAGGCTGCTGATATTCAAAATCAAACATTTTCAAATATTCTAGCAATAGAATTCTTGAACAGCTGATAATGCTTTGAAATTTTGTAGGATTTCAGAATATTCCTTGTTCGATTCCCCTTGTCTGATTAAGCAAAGTGTGATGTAATTAGGGACTGATGTTTTCTTTGTACAAAAATATTCAGATATGCTCATTAGTAATTACAAATAGACAGAACTCTTCAAGTTCTTCAGACATACCATTTGGTATGTTGACCAAATGAGTTGTGAGAAAATAAGGCTTGTCTTTGTACTCTATAGAAGATCACAGTAAGTTTTCAGTAATATTTCAATTAATGACCAATACTTCAGCAGTTGTTATAATCCACTGACTAAAATGTTAATTTGATAGTAGTAAATAATAAAATTTTGCCATGATAAAATGTACATAGTAATTGAGGAATGTGTTTAAGACTCTTTTGTTTTGTTTTTTGTTTGTTTGCTTGTTTGTTTGTTTTTCTTTGTACAAAGTTACATCGCATTGAAATGAATCTAGAATATTTCCAGTGACCATCCAAGAGAAGTACTAGGACTGCTAAGACAGAGTCAATCATTGTCATTAGGGCCACATTGCCTACTTCTGCTGTCTACTTGGATGTTACTCAGATCTAAAAGAACTTGAGAAATTAAACAACTCTGTCTTTTGAGAGTCATGCAATGAGATTCATGCAATGCTACAAACTTTGTATTTCTTTCATCCTGACCATTTATTGAGTTCCTTGTATGCATTACTGAGGTTTAGAGAATAAAACTGGAAGTAGAGTGAGAAAGGTCTTAGTGGTTTTAAATAGATCAAGATAACTCCAGGGATGACTCTTAAGTAGTGAGCATCTCTGAGCTTTCAGGACACTCCTGTCTTCAGACAGGGACAACCTAGGAACAAGCAGCTATGGAAGTCTTATATTCTTGCAGAAGTCTGATCTTCCTCATGCAAAGTAGATCACTGCTTCTCCGCTCTTGGACTCTTGGGCCCTCTAATCTGTTTAGCTAAAAAAAAAAAAAAAGGCCCATTTATTTTATTTTTAAAAAATACATGTTTTTATTTTATATGCATCGGTGTTTTACCTGCACATATGTCTGTGTGAGGCTGTCAGATAACCTGGAACTGGAGTTACAGACTGTTGTGGGCTGCCACGTGGGTGCTGGGAATTGAGACCATCTCCTCTGAAGGATCAGTCAGTGTTCTTAGCTGCTGAGCCATCTCTGTGGAATCAGGAGGAGTTTTGTTTTTCTTTTATCCTGCAATTAATGACTGTGCATAACTGGCTTGGACGTTGAGAATAATGTAATTGTTACTTAATGTATTTTTGCCCGTACTTAAAGTATGCCTCTCACTAAGACTTCTTTGTTCTTCAACACAAGAGTTGGTTGATAGGGACATTTGGACATGCTTTGGCTGGGAACAGGGCTGTTGCTATAGAACTAGAGTTCCCCTCCTTCTCCAGCACATTACAGAATTGATAACAAAGTAAAGAAGAGAGAGATTCTGGGCCTTGGCATTTTCAAAAGAGTGCATATTTCTCCTAGAGATATTACATGCATGGTGACTTTGAACTGACCTTCAAAACCATTTAATTTGGACTCTGTTCCAGTGAGTATGTGCATATGTTTCATAAAATATTATGACAAAAATGTCTAGAGGTTTAATACTCCATTATATTATCAAGGTCTTACCCAGTGAACTTTGCCTTTCTTTGAATGTTATAGTCTTTCCACTTAATACTTCTGAACAAAGCAAGCTGGCAGGGTATATTAACCTCTTAAAGTGCACAAGCCATATAAAGCCTTGGCTTTGACTAATAAGACTGTTCCAGCCCTACTGAAACATTCATTTTTAATGGTCAGCAATACTAGAATATGACTCAAAGATGGAAAGGATCCAAACACGTTAAGGTTCTGGAAGGCCATTGGAATTTTGCACATAAAGTAAATTGGAAAGGAGACAGGATTGGGACATGTAGCCTTGTGTATCTCCTGGTGCAAGAGTCAGCAGTCAGACTGTGGAGCCTCAGTGTTGCATTCTAATCATTGCAAACCAATGTTAACAAAAGACCATTTCCTTAAAATGTCTTAAGATCTCTCCCTTCTTCTTCCTTTCTCTACCTCCTTCTCTTCTTTGCCTTCTATAGTTTTATGTATTCCATGGCATTTCAGAACTTGGCAAGAGGTCTAAGAGAAGTAGCAAGCTTACTTCAAAATTGTTATCATGTAGGGAGAATTGATTGTCCTGTTTTTTTTTTTTTACTTGACTTATTTTTAATCAATAAACTTTAGTTTTTAGAATAGTCTTTGATTTGTAGATTGAGAAAATGGCACATTGTACTTACACGGATCCCCATCAATATCTTGTAGTATCAACCTAGCTTCATGCACAAGTATAGGCGATGCTCATGTATGTGTTTGAGTGTTTGTGGGCACATACATGTGAGTGTGTATTCACCTGTGTGTGAAGGCCAAAGGGTGATACTGGTGTCTTCTTCAAGAGTTCTTCACTTTATTTAAAATGACAGTGTTTCTTTCTGAACCTGCAACTCTTCAAATCCACTTATCTAGCTAGGCAGTCCTATCTCTGACTACTGCTAGTGTCATAGATACACTATCATACCCATCTGATGTTTTCTTCAGTGTGCAAGATACAATCTCTAGACCTCACATTTGCCAATGCTAAGCAAGTACTTTATCCTTTGAGCCATCTCCCTTCTCTTCAGCCACTGTTACCATTATCATGAATAGAGTCTGTAAATAACCTGTAAGTTTAGCGTAACATGGTGGCATGTCATCTGTCTGCCATTATAGCTTTATATAGAATTGTACCATTGCCTTTAAAAACCTGTTTCTGACCTGTTCTTCAATGCTACCAATCTTAAAATGGTTATGTAGTAATTTTTTCCTTTGTTCTGGAGAGATGGCTTACTTGTACTCTTGCAGAAAAACTGAGTTCAGATCCTACCAACACATAGTAGTTTATAATGATAGGAAAATCCTATTCCATGAGGATCCAATGACATCTTCTAGGTCCACAGGTACCAGGCATATACATGTCAAACATACATACTTGCAGGAAAAACACTCACATACAAAATTATCAGCAAATAAATCCTTATACTTTTTGTGCATTCCAACTTTGTCTTCTAATGTCACATAGATAGACTTGTGCAGAATATAACCATTTCACAATGGCGTCTTTACTTTGTCATTCTTTGCAAGCAGAAGGTGTTGTCTCAATTAAAGGTGGATCTTCCTACCTCAAAGATCCAGAATAGAAGCTGGTCTTTACACCTCAAAGGATTTAGTTAAGAAAAAAATCCCTATAGGTGTGACGAGCCATATGCATTTTAGTTGATTGCATATGTAGTTGACAACCAAGAATAGTCACCATTGCATTATTCATTTAATATTATTCTGTGTCTTTTCATGACTTGAATCTTATCAAATATTACCAATGAATACCATTTCTCCTTATTCATGAACCATAGTTGATGTACCAATTTGCCTACTAAAGTCATTTTGCTTGCTTCTAAGTTTGAGTAGTTGCTAATGGAGCTATAGGATTTTGTGTGAAGATGTTTTTAATTTAACTGAGCCAAATTCTAAGCATTCTGCTAGGTTATTTTACCCACACAAGGTAATGATTTTAGCATTGTATCAAAGTCTTATACCTTACATTTAGAATTATAATCTATTTTGAAATAAGGTTGTGAAGTTATATAATGTCTTTGTTTAGGTTCTATATTTTGCAAGTGAGTACCCAGTTTGGCTATCAAAGTTTGTCAACAAACAAACAAAAAATCTTATCATCCATTTTTTAAAATTCTTAACAATATTAGTGATAAGTGGATGTTTTTAAATTTGTACACTTTCTTTTCCTTAAAGATCTATATATTTACATATGTATGTATGTATGTACGTATGTATGTATGAATGAATGAATGTAGGTATGTGAGTACACTGTTGCTGTCTTCAGACACATCAAAAAGCATTAGATCCTATTAGAGATGATTGTGAGCTACCATGTGGTTGCTGGGACTTGAACTCAGTACCTATGGAAGGGCAGTCAGTTCTCTTAACCATTGAGCCATCTCTCCAGCCAACTTATACACTTCATAAAGAACACAGGACCCTCTGACTTCTTTTACAACATTTCCAACAATACATTACCACAGTAAAGAGCTGTGTCTTTCAGAATCTCAGTCTCATGGTGGCATGTTCTCTGTATTTAGTTTCTACATCTGCTTTAAAATGTACTCATGCATTTCAAGTTAGAGGAAAAAAAATGTTCTAGATCTGATCAGTATTTAAAGCAAACTAATATTTTAGTGTTTCTTCTTGTATTTCTAGTATTTCTTCTTGTGTTGCTGGTTTTGTTTGTTTGTTTTTATTGTGTTTTTCTAATGTTCTTTGAGAATTTCATACAGTATATTTTTGTATTCTTTCTCATCCCAACTCCCCCCAGATAAGACCTCCCTACCAACATCATGATAGCACTCCCCTCTTTCCTTCCCTGTGTCTCTGTGTCTGTGTCTGTGTCTCTCTCTGTCTCTCTGTCTCTCTGTCTCTGTCTCTCTCTGTCTCTCTCTCTGTCTCTCTCTGTCTCTCTCTCTCTCTCTCTCTCTCTCTCTCTCTCTCTCTCTCTCTCT